>JADZMA010002673.1:0-11349 GCA_020796225.1 Arion vulgaris
TATATTACAACCCTACTGTGTAGTTTTCCCCTCTACTTTTTCCCCATCCCGGCTTGTCGTGACTCTTTGCCATTCTCGACTCTTCCCCTTTCCCGCCTTTTGTGGGACGTGTTTTCTTGAAACTCGCGGTTATTTTTTGTGGCCCCTTTCCCGGGAAAGGGTGCTTGTCTCATTCATCGAGTTCAGAAAATCACTCCCAGCAGGCCCTTCCAGTCAGCATGGACTCTTTTGACAGAAAAAACTTATCTTAACCCCCCCCCCTTTCCCTGGTAAAAAATGTTTTTTTCCCGTCATCTGTTTTGATCAGATCCAGCCCGTTCTTCTTAAACTACCCTTTTGGTTCTTACAGACGGACAAAGTCTTAAGGTATGTTTTTCCCAATCCCTTAAGCCCAATATCCGCTCTTTTTGGCCTGTCCCAGTGTGGTGTCGCTTTTCCCGTTGGGGCCTTTGATCGCCCAAATTTATTTTTTTCCTTTAGGCACGTTTCTTATTGACGATGGATTCGCGGTCCGTAATCTTATATACCATTATCTGGCGGTTCGGGGATATCGGCGAGAAGGCGGGGCTCATGATTCGCCCCCCCACGCGACATCCCCAATGCTCTGTGCCCCCGGGGCCACCCATTTAAAGATACTAGCCATTTATGCTCACGATGCCCGGTACAGCCCCATCATGTTCCGGATGATCCAGTCGTTTCTCGGGAAAATCGTTGTTTTCTTTGTATGGTACCTTCGACCACGCGGCTCAACATTACATTCTTATGCTTCTTTTACTTTCTCTTATGCTTTTAAATTTATAGGGTATATTTGCATGTATTCAAGTTATATTTTAAGATGTTTCATTTTTTTCTTTTCCTTTCTTTCTTTTTTTTAATGTGTTTTTTTGTTTACATTTATTTCGTTTTTCTTTTTATTCCAGTTTTTTCCTTAATACGTTTGTTTTTTGGTCGTATTTTGTTTCTTTTTTAATTTGTCATTGTTTGTTCGTTTCTTGATAAAGGCCTTGTTGTCAAACGTTGCTGTTTTTTGTCATTTTTTGTAATTTGAAAAAACTACAGTATTTTTAATTACGTTTTTAATCAAATTTTTTATGCAGTTCCATATATATACTGATTTCATCAGGAATAAATTGTCTCTGCTTGGTTAGTTCTCTTTATCTATCTTTTTTAAAAGTTAGCCCAAATTTGGGGTTGACCTTCGATCAAGTGTGTTTGTTTACCTCTTTTCGTAGCCCCTTCAAAAAATTTATTTATCATCATCATGTGCTTACCCTGGAAACCCTTCGCCGGTTCTTTTTTGCCATTTCTCGTAGAGGGACCAGCCATTTGGGGGGAAAAACCCGGTGCGAATCAACCCTTGCTCGGTTTTAAATCGCTTTTTAACCCCGAAACAACAATTATATTCCTTCGTTTCATGAACTTACCATTCTTCTCATCAACAAATGACGAATATCTTGATATTAACCCTCGTTCAACGTAAGTACACATAATCCCGTGCGTTTCCCTGCCATTACTCGTGCCCCAAAATTTAAAAAAAAACGGACATTCTAAATGGCGTGACAAAAAAATAATTTGTGTTACCGCGCGTGCAGCGTGAGAAATGATAGAAACAAATGTTGAAGAACGTAGAACATTTGGTCTTGAACTGTTCTTTATGGCTCTCGAATTCTCTTCTCGGTCTTTTACCCACACAGAACAGAAACGAGTTTTAGAAGAAACCAACGTTCTATTCAGTTTCCTGATTCTGGTTACATTTCAACGCGCGGGGCGGTACAAAATACAAATCTGAGGGATTCTGCAGGAAATTCCCCTTGCTTCTTTTCCCCGGCGCAATGTCTGTTCAATCCCCGGACAAGACGTTTGTTAATTTGCCGTAAGATGGGGCTTTTTCTAATCAACATAAAATCATTTGGGGGAGTATCAAATACAAAAAACGTATTCTTGATCTATATCCGAAGAGGAAAAAAAAAAGGAGTAATAACAACGTCAATTATTATCTAGCGCGTGTCCACAGCCTTTTTGAATATACCATCACCGTATGGCTCGTAGATCTCATGTTTGACCTCACTGCATCACTTGCAGGTGAAGAACCCCCTGGTTCAATGTGAACGCTCTCACGTTTAAATGACAACTAATTGTCCAGTCTTCCGATTCTAGTAATCTCTATTTTGTCTTTTTTCAACTGTTCTAAATTTTTTCAGATGAAAAACAAACTTGGGAAAAAAAGGAAGGTTTGTGTGGATCTGGGATATCATAGTTTCCCTTATTAATTCTTTGAACAAATGTCATCAAGTCAGGGTCCCAAATTTTCTAGTTCCTCCACTAGTTTTCTTCATTATGTTTTTTAGATTCGACTCTTCAAAAAATTATTTATATAAAAAAATACTGTTGGGTCAAAGTTGAGATGTAAATTTTAATTATGGTTGTAAATTTTTGCTGATGCTAATTCTGGTTTTGCTAAAAGAAATATATAATAAAACTTTTTAAATACTCATTTTGCATGGGGTTTACTAGAATGTTTGTGTTGGTTAATCCATCTTGGGAGAAAAACACGGGAAGTAATGGGGGTGGTGTGATGTTGACCACATCGCCACGGTTCTTTAGGAAAGCCAGACAACGGGCGGTTTTCCCCCTGACCTAATGAAAGGGATCGGGAAATTACGATGTTTGATGAACACTGCAAGCTTTTGAAATTTTTACTCAATTCTTTTGTTATTTTTTGTAAAAAATATTCATAATTTTGATTTTCCCTTTTTTTAAACAACTTTTTGCATAATATAACTTCGTCAGCATTTTGTGTTGTTTTTAAAATTAATTCGTCTATATACCCAATACTGGAATCGAAGTCACGTGGGTAGTTGGGGTCTTTTTCCCCACAATTCTTCCCGGGCCCCGAAGCCCAGTAGTTTATAGTTGGCTCTGTTTGAGGTCAAAAAAAAATACTGCTACCCACCCAGGCTATACCCCAGGCCGTACAACCCCCAGGTTTTCCCCTACCTGATAAGAAAGGGGCGCAATATTTTTAAAGATCTCTTTAAAATCCATCACTGTACAAACATTTAATGACAAACATCGTAAATGGATTTAGATAATAAAAAAAGGATATGGTCATAAAATGAATTTTTTTTTAATCAAATGATCATGGTTTTATTCATTTTTGGGTTTTATTCATTTTTAACCAGTTTTAAAAAATTAAATTTAAAGCTCAAAATATTAAAAAAGTATTAAACAACAGTTGCATTATAATGTAATACATAGCTGTATAATAAAGTACAATATACATTTCTAACAGAAAAGAATTGCTTTAACTTTCACTTTTTGTTCTTTTATATATGCCCATCTTACTTAGATCATTGATATTAATGATAAATTTGTAAAAATTGACTATAAACAATTATTGCTAGTAAATTTGAAGTACCCTTCAAGTTTGTACTTTTTATGGACTTTTTGAAGCACATAAAACCAAATTATATAAGATAACTGAAAAAAAACTCAGTCATCAAACTTGAAAATTTCATACATATTGTTTCAAAAAGTTTGCCTTGAATTTTGATTTTAAACTGAAGGTTTTCAAATTTTAATGTAAAATGTAAAATTTGGCCAATTTTCTTTTTTAAAAGAATGCTGTTTATCATTATGCATTTTCTGTTTTTTTAATAATACATTAGACAGTGGGATAATGTTTTTGAAATTTTGCCTTTGGACATCCATTCCCCTTTTCCCTAAATTCATCAACACAATGTTTCACAATACTACATGTAACAATATGGATAAGGGCTTCTTTGCTTTTTTCAAGAAATTTTCTTTAATTCTGGTGATGATTTTTCTTGGGAATGCCAAATGTCAACAGTGTAATCAGTTTAGATGGGTTTTTGCCCCCCTCTTCAAAATTTAATTATCAGTTGCAATCTCTGGCTGAAAACAACTGTCAGTGTTTTTTCCATTTTTAGGGCCCATGAAATGCACTGGTTTTCCTGATCTTCGGGGACATATCCCCGCAATATATACTAATGATTCCCCTGTACCTTCACCAATCACAATCATTGGGGTCAAAGTGGAAAAAAAACTTTGTCTACATTGACTGGATACCATCTTCAAAAAAAACTATACATTCTCCCCTCATGACTCTGCTTCGCAAATTACGTTAAAAAAGCCCTAGACGATGATGGAAACAATGGGAGTAAACTTAATTTTCTTTTTTGTTTCCAATATTTGTTTATGATACAGATAATTAGAACCAGACAAGTGGGTATTCCCCAAAACGAGCCCCAAGTTATCAGTTTGTAATTTTCCCAAAAATATGAAATTTTACATTGAAAGTAGAAAAGGAAAATAGCCAGTTCAATCAAACATTACAGAAAGCAGTAAAGCGAATATTCTCTCTGGTTAGTTTCCCAATGGGGTGGCAACCCCCATTCAGTCAACCACACAACAAAATTTTTTCAAATAAAAACAATTGCTGTTATTTAAGTTAGTGGATTAGCAAAATTTTGGGTATTCCTTCCTAATTTCTCTTAACATTCATAATTCCCACCATCTCCCAAAAAACCTCAAGAAATTTCTGTTTCTTGCTTCCTAAGGACCTCAAAGCTGCAATATTGTACTCCCGAAAATTGCAGAGCTAGTGAAAATTTCTGCCTCTCTATACTTGAGGGCAAGGGCACTAGTTAAAAATTGGGCCCCTTACAATACTCAGACCTCATTTGATTTTTTTAAATGTGAAAAAAAAAAACCTTTCTATTGCTAAATTAGTACAATTTGGATTGATGTTTTATTCAAAATAACTCGGGTTTGGCGGATAATAAAGTCTGCTCTGCATCTTTCTGGTTAAAAATTTTTCCAAAAATTTTTTTAAAAGATGCACTGGGGTCTACAATAAAAAAATTTTTCGAAATTTCCCGGATTTTCTATTTGTATTTGTTTTTTTGAAGGTTATTTAAAAAATTTTCGGGTTTCTGGTTTTTGTCTGCAAGACTCCCGAACTGTGAAAAAGCACTTTTGACACTGTTTATGATCTAAACAATTTTTTCCAAAATCCCCCCGTGTCATCCTTACAAGGCGACAGCTCGACAACTTCTCTCTTCAAACACTGAGGGAAAAGAAAAAACCTGACTGGGCTGATTCATGAGTTTTACCCCACCATAACCTACCACCGAGTATTTTGCTGATTTGATATAATTTCATCCCCTTTTGTACCCCAATCTTTTTCCCAAATCGAAAGTCTACTCTTTAAATTTCATGAGTAAATGCTGCCCATCATTAGACAATGAATAAGGAGAAATTAAATTTTTAATGTAGATGGATGTGGGGGAAAATAATAAAGAGATTTTCTGATAAATCTATAACATGCAGGAGTTTCAAAAAACCATATAGGAAAAGCATAATGTACCTTTCTTAGCGTCTTCTGTTTTCTATTGACAAGTTTATCTCTAAGATAAATGTTAGTTTTTTCTGTATGTGTTATTAATCTTCTGATGATAATTTAATTCTCTAACAATTTCCCAAATTACTTATCTTCTTCTAATAAATCACTAAAACTCTTTATGTTTTTGGGGAAATGAGGATCCCGTATCTTTTGTGTGGTATAAATTTTCCAGCTTGACCACCTCTCAAGTTTACTGTTAATTAAATCCAATCAAGATATTTACCAGACATTTTTTTTTTCCCAAAAAACTTTCCTCATGTCTGGTAAAACATTTCCAAGAAATGGTGGGGCACTGTTTTTTCACATTCATATTTACAAAACAAGACAAAAAATATATTCTGTGACTTATGCATTCTCAGTTTTTATCAAACAAATCTTTTAAATTTTTTGTTTCTCACATGGGTTGGGAAAAACTTAAAAAATATCTGCAACAACCACTCACTGTTCAATTGTCATTTTGCGGATTTTCTCTCTTATTTCTGGATCTTTTCGAGATTGTGGTTTTGACTCGATAAATAAGATGGGAATTCAGGAAAAGATGGGTAACGTTTTTAAAAGGATGCTTCCAGAAATTCATGTTTAATTTTTATCTATAAATGTTTAGACAATATAATTCACATGGATAAAATGTTTAACCCCAAACCATTTGGGTGGACCAGTCTTTTCGTGGAATGCATTTCTTCCCTGTCTCTCCTATCAGAATTTGATGGGAATTTAAAAAACACTCACATATTCTTTAGTCGAGTCGTAGTTCGATTTACATCCCAGGAACACAACTTTTTTCCCATTTTAAGATAAAAAATATTAAAAATTTAATTTAACACTCCAATATCAATAATCAAATATTTTTTGTAGATAAATATCAAAGGGCTCAAAATCGTGAAAATAATAAGACATGACTTCTATCTTTCCAAAACACAAAATGTCGACCACTTTCGGAAGAAATCGTATGTCTGGCCCCGTAGTTTATAGTTGGCTCTGGCTAACGTCGTATTCGTCCGTACCCCCGATAACATACGGCCCGGGGGGTTCTTAAACATTCAAAAAAAGACTACAATTGATGTGTGATACTCGCATTTCAGTATTTTGTGTGCAGCTCATACATAAAAAAATGAATTTAAGTTGCCGGGACCACTAGTCATCAATATACCTATGGTATGAAAAGTTCCCTTTTTTATTTTTTTTTATATTTTCTATTATTTTAATTTTACAAAACCAAAAAAAAGAAAACATCAAATCGAAATATCAAAGAATATCTTGAAACAATATCATATTAAACTTAAAGAACAATTCATATTAAACATCAAAGAACAGTATCACATTAAACATCAAAAGACAATATCACATTAAATATCAAAAAACAATATCACATTAAATATCAAAAAAACAATATCACATTAAACTAAAAAAACAATATCATTAAACATCAAAAGAACAATATCATATTTAAAAATCAAAGAACAATATCTTTAAACATTAAAGAACAATATCATATTAAACATCAAAAACAATATCCCTTAAATATCAAAGAAAACCCTATCCCTTAAACATCAAAGAAAAATTCATATTAAATATCAAAAAACAATATCACATTAAATATCAAAGAACAATATGACATTAAACATCAAGAACAATTACATTAAATATCAAAGAACAATTAAATTAAACATCAAAGAACAATATCCATTAAACTTAAAAGAACAATATCATATTAAACATCAAAACAATATACATTAAACATCAAGAACAATATCACATTAAAATCAAGACAATATCACATTAAATATCAAAGAACAATATCATATTAAACATCAAAGAACAATATAAATTAAACATCAAAAAACACATATATTAATTTCTGCAGTTTCTCCTCTGAATCACTTGTAAATACAGCATCCACATGCGTTAGTTCTCTTAATATTCATAATGTCTTCAACCTCGTCTTGATGTACCGTCTTCAAGTATTGTAGACACTACAATTTGTGCCAGAATGGATCAATTACCTCCATCACGATCTATAATAGATGTTCTAGGAGACATTGAAAGTATAACTAATTAGAGAGAGGGGAGGGAATGGCAAGTGCACAAATTTACTTAAGACTGGGTATATATTTTGGGTACCGTGTCTGGCTCCAAAGATAATCTAACATAGAATATTTTGGGTTTTACAAATTAAGAAACAATGCAAAATACAGAAACGTTTCGACCAACAAGGCCTTTATCAAGCAAACAAACAACAGGGTAAAAAATTTAAAAAAAACAAATGGACTCCAAAAACAAACGTTTCTAATGAAAATCTGGGAATAAAACGACAATCTGGGAATAAAAACGAATAACGAAATAAATGTAACACAAAAAACACACATAAAAACTAGAAATAGAACGGAAGAGAAACAATGAAAAATCTAGTAAATATAACTTGAATACATGCAACATATCCATATGATTACAAGGCATGGGAAGAAAGTACTAATAAGCATAGGAATGTGTCACGTTGAGACCTCGTGGTCGCAAGGTATCATACAAAAATCAACCGATTTCCAGAGCAAATCGCTCGATCATCAGAGGAACGGATCGGATGGCTGTCATCTGGACATCGTGACTCCCAAAAAAGGGCCCGTATCATGAAATGGGTGGCTACAGGGTCACGAGCATTGGCGTATGTTGCGCAAGTGTTGGGAATCGGTCACTGGGCCTCTTGCCTGTCTCGCCGATATAAGCGCTTTTACACCGCTTACAGATAATGGCATAGATAAGATTGCAGGACTCGCATGTGAAACCATCGTCAATAAGAAACGTGGCTAAAGGAAAGATACAGTACGGTCTGTATCCATAAGCACACGTGTTGCAACGCCGAGGCCGCGCTGAACAGTGCCAAAATGAGTCTGAATATTGGACTTAAGACGACTGTGTACCAACATATCCTTAAGACTTCTGTCCCGTCTGTAAGCACCAAAGGATAGTTGGGGAAGACAGAACGGTCTCAGGATCTGACTTAAGGATAGACATCTGTCAGAAGAATTATGGACAGAAGTCTTAAGGATATGTTGATACACAGTCGCCTTAAGTCTAATATCCAGACTCATTTTGGCACTGTTCAGTCGGCCGTCAGCGTTACAACACGTGTGCTTATGTATTACGACGCGTACTGTATCTTATCCTTTAGCCACGTTTCTTTGACGATGGTTTCCTGCGATCCATAATCTTATCTATGCCATTATTACTGAAGCGGTGTAACAAGGCTTATATCAGCGAGACAGCGAAACCGTGACCGATTCAGCAAACCACGCGACATACGCCAATGCTCTGCTGACCTGTAGCCACCCATTTGTGATACTCCATTAGAACTCACGATGTCGGTTACATCCGATCTGTTCTCGATGATCGCATCATTGCTCTGAAAAGTCGGTTGATTTCTTGTATGTACTTGCGACTGCGTGACTCAACGTATTACATTCTATGCTTGTGCTTCATGCTGTAACTATATGGGCTATATGTTGCATGTATTCAAGTTATATTACTGATTTTCATTGTTTCTCTTCCGTTCTATTTCTGAGTTTTATGTAGTTTGTGTTACATTTATCGTTATTCGTTTTATTCCCAGATTTCATTAGAAACGTTTGTTTTGGTCGTCCTTTGTTTTAAATTTTCCTCTGTTGTTCGTTTATGATAAAGGCCTTGTATGAAACGTTGCTGTATTTTGTCATTGTTTTGTAATTTGTAAAACTACAGTACTTATGTACGTGTTTTGCCAATCAAATGGTTTCTACAGTCTTATCTATTTTGTGAATATTTTGGGGCTACTGTTGTCCCAACTTAAGAATCGCTGCAATCGTGTGCCAGTTAAGCTAATCTATACAATAAAAATCAGGTCAGCGGAGATGTCGTTATAGTGTCCCAGAATTCAGCAGTAGCTAGAAAATGTCAAGGCTTGATTGATTTATTAATCGAATGATTGAATGGCTAATTGATTGATAGATAGGATCATCTCCTTTACCTTCCGTGATTAACCATGTGTACAACGATCTCTTTCATAGACAGGAAGTTCTCAGTGGCAATGCATGAGCTCCTGCGCACAGAAGATGCACATATGAAATTATGGCGATTGTAAAAGTTTGTTGAAATTTGTACAAATGTGTCCTAGTTTTTTATACTTGTGTAGCTTCAGTCTATCAGTTATCAGTTATCAGTTATTGGGACTATCATCATAGCACTCGGACATGTCCATAGGTGCTCCGATCTCCGCCTCAGCAAATCCAGCAGCGTCCAGCGACCCAACACGCCAGTTCGATGTTGATTAATCAATCTCTTTGCATATTTAGTATGTCGTTCTTTTCGGCTGCACCAATATGACACCCATCTCTTTCAGTCTGGTCAGCGAGTGGGATTCACAGCCTGAAACTCCTCTGTTCGGAAAGACTCTCTCAATGCGTGAAGAATGTCACTTCGATCCATTGCAGATCCCTCTGATATTGTAGCTAAGCCAGCCAATCTATCAGCTCGTTCATTACCCTAACTCCTGCGTGCCCAGGGACAAAAATAAAGGTGATTTTCAGTCTATTACTAGTAGCTGTCAGACTTCAGTGTCTCATTTAGTACTCGTAGCATCTTTCCAGTCTATTACTGTAGCTGTCAGACTTCAGTGTTCATTTAAGTACTTAACTTGTAGCATCTTCCAGTCTATTACTAGTAGCTGTCAGACTTCAGTGTCTCATTTAAGTACTACTGGGTAGCATCTTTCAGTCTATTACTAGTGTGTCAGCCCAGTGTCCATTAAGTGTAACTTTCGCTCTCCCCAGTCTATTACTGTAGCTGTCAGACTCAATATCTCATTTAGATCTTAGCGACACAGGACCCGAGTGGTTACGGGCCCAAATTTGAGGTGTAAAGAATAGAACCACTGTTACCTGCCATGCATGTCGTAAGGGGCGACTACGGAGGCTGGGCTTAAATCGGATGCATGTGTCCTAAGCGTGTAGAGGTCTATGCGTTTAGGGACCTACCAAACCAATTTGCAACGTATACACGTTCTTGGCAAGATCAAACATATCACAAATAGTGATTAAAATTGGTCGTAAGAATGAACGCAAAGAAGAAGAAGAACACAGGACTTGGTCTTAACTTCCGTCTCCGATAGAAGCAAATCACGCCTACCTGGAGATCACGGATCACTGATAAAGTAAGCAACATCGTTTCACGTAGGATACAAAACCTAGTTCTTTGAGTCTGAATGAACAACGCAGTTCAATGTTACAAAGACCTCCAAAATATCAAGGTTGTGTTCGGCCACTAATTAGATGGAATGTATCACTCAAGTTTGACAGTCAGTGTGTGTGTATGTAGTAGTGAAGTCAGTGATGTATGTGTGGTCAGAATGGAAACAAACTATTTAACACCAGTCATGAAAACTTATTTTCTTAAGTCAAATTGAAAGAAGTCATTACAAACTATTTAACCCCAGTCATGAAAACTTATTATTTCTTAAGTCAAGTCATGAAAACTTATTATTTCTTAAGTCAAGTCATGAAAACTTATTATTTCTTAAGTCAAGTCATGAAAACTTATTATTTCTTAAGTCAAGTCATGAAAACTTATTATTTCTTAAGTCAAGTCATGAAAACTTATTATTTCTTAAGTCAAGTCATGAAAACTTATTATTTCTTAAGTCAAGTCATGAAAACTTATTATTTCTTAAGTCAAGTCATGAAAACTTATTATTTCTTAAGTCAAGTCATGAAAACTTATTATTTCTTAAGTCAAGTCATGAAAACTTATAATTTCTTAAGTCAAGTCATGAAAACTTATTATTTCTTAAGTCAAATATAAATGTACTAAGCAGTGTGCTGACCCCAACCAACGTACCTGGTTCAAAATCCGTCTGGATAGGAAGACAATTTGTTCCGGATTTTTACGAACGTTAAAAA
>JADZMA010002674.1:0-11342 GCA_020796225.1 Arion vulgaris
AACATCAAGAGGAAAATTAAAGTTTTGGGAAACCCGGGTGTTACAAAAAAATTTTAGAATTCCAAAACAGGGAATAGAAAAAAAAACCCTCCAAGACCGGGAATTAAAGGGGCTTTGGGTCATCAATAACATCATGTCCGGAAGATTAAATTTTTTGGGCCCCCTTTTAAATTACAGGGGTTTTAAAAGGGGAAAAATGGGGAACCCATTTTTGGAAAGTCCAGGCGGGGAGACCAAAGTAAAAACAGAAAAAGCCCCATCAAAGAAATTGAACATGACGCTGGAGGAGGTGGGGGGAACTTTCTAGAAACATGGTTTTTTAATGGGGGCGTTTTAAAGCGCCCCGGTTCTGCAGGGGAAAATTTCTACTGGAGGATGTTCTCCCAGATGTTTTTTGGGGGGGCAAGAAAAAAAAAAATAGTAATATTTGGGGCCGGGGCATGGGACTTTCTATTTTTTGAGGATTTTCCCCTTCCCCGGGTGTGTTTGGGCTTGCGGGGAAACAAAAAATAAAAAAACCCTTTCCCTTTAGGACATTCTATTTTTGGGGATTTCCCTTTTGTTTGTTTTTGGGGCCTCGGGGAAACAAAAATAGAAATTCTAAAAATTCTTGGGACATTCCCTGTTTGAGGATGTTCTCTCCGGTGTTTTCCCGGGGGCTTGCAAGGAAACAAAAAAAAAAATAATACTTGCCCTCATGGGACATTTTTGTTTGGGTTTTTCTTCCGTGTGTTCGGGGGATTGAAAAGGAAACAAAGAAAAATTTCTTTTACCTAGGGTCATTCGAAAAATGGCGATTAAGAAAGGGGCCTGGAAGCTCCCCTGAAAAAAAAAAAGCGTGGGGGAATTCGGATGTGCTGGCCTCTTGAAAAGGAGATAATTTCTTTTAACACAATCACTTTTTTCAGATCACATACAAATAAAAAAAAAGGTTTAAAAAGCGGTCCATAGGGATTCACTTTTTTATTGTTCCCAAGGACCGGGGGAAGACTAAAGAGAGAAAAGCGATAGAAAAAAGAGACAAAAGGGGGCCAAAATTTTTAATTTTAATATAATCTTTGTTTTTTATCATCTAATATATTTGGTTATTTATATATTTATAAAACATTAGGGAAGTGTATCTATGGATTTTCTCCGGTTGCATCGATTCATTAAATTTAATGATGTTATACCTAGTACAACGCCAAAATGCGGGGCTAAGAATATGAATGAGCAGAAGTCACGAACAGAGGGAAAGGAGGGTGGGTAAAAAAATATTTTTATTTTCTAAAAAAATAATGGCTGGGGGTTATCTTATGTTTTTAGTATCAACTTTTGACCAAAAATGCATTCCTTTTGCCCCTGATCCGTACTCCATTCTCCCCCATCCTTGCAAAAGCCTACATGACACCCAGTTCCAGATGATGATGGGGGTTTAGGTCGTTGCTGCCCCCATCTAACCCTCCTGGGCTCCTTTATGGGCCTTTTTTTTTAAATCCCAATCGTGCCCTCGGAAGAAACAGAATGGCAGGTTGCGGGATTGGGGGATGTTTATCTATAGAGGTTTCCCAAAATTTTACACTCATGTTTAATCTCTTTCTGAGCATGGGGGTTTTATGGAAGGAAGAAGGACAGGCTATCATCAAAAGCCCTCGGTTTTTGGGGAGTTTAGGGGTGGATAAAGGGGGGTGTTCTTCGGCCCCTTCAAAATTTTTGCATTTGGGCACTAAATTTAGTTTTAAACCCAAACACCGGTTTAAAAAAGTAGAACTGGGGTTAAGGGGAAGGGGTTTTAAAAAATGACAAACCCCAAATTCTATTCAATGTTTTTGGGGGTCTAGTATGGGCTGAAAAGTACTGATCCATTAAAAAAATTAAAAATTATTTAGATTTTTATTTTTTCAATTGATATTTTTAAAAATTTTTTTAAACAAATAATCCAAAAAACCCTTTTTTTAAAACCCCCCTTTTAATTAAATTTAATTTTTTATTTTTTAAAATTCATTTTTAACCCAAATCAGGCGGGTGAAATTTTTGGGAAATGTAAAAGGGGTTTTAATTTTTTCTTTTTTTTGTAAAAAAAGAAAAGGTTTTTTTAAATTTTTAATTTTAAATTTTTTAAAAATTTTTTTAATTTGGATCAAAATGGTTTTTAAAGAAAAAAATAAAAAACCCCAACCCCCCTTTTTTAAAAAGGGCTGGGGAACCAAAAATCCTATAAAAAAAGCTTCCGAAACGGATTTCCCCTTTTAGGGATCCCCTAAAAGTTTTAATTTTTATTGGGGTTTTTTTAAATGGGTTTTTTTGGGCGGTTTTCGCACCCCCAACCCCCCATGGGTTTTAATCCAAAAATCTTAAAATTTTAAAAAAGGAGTTTTGGGGGAAAAAGGTTTGAAAATTTTTTTCATTTGGTTGGTGTTGTTTAAAGTTTTGTATGGGTAGTTAAAAATTTATTTTAAGGGGGGTGGGTTTAAAAAGAAGGTAAATTTATTTAAAAAAGTTTTAAAAAATAGTTTTTCATTAAATTTGAACCCTTTTTAATAAAAAATCCCCAAAAAATTTAAAAAAAAATTAAAAAATTTTAAAAAATTTCTCATTTAAAAAATTTAGAAACCCGGGAAAATTTCCCCCTTTTTTAGATTTTGGGGTGAAAAAACCAAAAATGGGGTTTTTTTAAAATTTTTGGGATGTCTTTAAACAATAAAAAACAAAAAAAAAAAGTTGGGGATAATTTTAACCAAAAATATTTTTAAAGGGCCCCCAAAGGGCCAAAATGTCCTTTTTTAAAATGGAACAAATATTTGGGTTTTGGTTTAAAATGGGGTTTTTTAAGATGGGCCCCAAAAGCCAAACAAGGGAAAAATTTTTGGAAAATTTTTAAAATTTTTTAAGGGGAAAAATAAAAATTAAAAAGAAGGAAATTAATCCGTTTTTTTTGTTAGGCAAAACAAAGGGTATGTTTCCCTTTTCGTGTTTTTCCTTCCTTTTACCGCCAAAACCCCCACAATTCTTAAGCCTCCAAAATTTTCCCCTAACATTGAAAAACTTCAAATTTTTTTCCTCAAAAAACCTTTTTCAAAAAGGTTTTTAGCCCTTCGGCTTTTTTTCCAACCCTTTTATTTTTTTAGGAAAAGGGGGTTTTTTTTTTAAAAAAAAATTTTTTTTAAGTTTAAAATTTTTTAATTTTTTTTATTTCTTTTAAAACAAAATTTAATGAAAGAGGAAAGCTTCAATCAATCAACCCCAAGTGGGGAAAGAACCCCAAAAACACAACAAGGATGGGGGATACCCAACCCGTCCAAACAAACTATACTGCCTTTTAAAATTTTAGACAACCCCACAAAAAAATGGGGAAACACCTGTACCTTTTTCATTCAAAATGGACCAAGATGATTGACAGTATGACAACAGAACATACCCTACAAAAGTTTCCCATTTATGCAGGCCTGAAAAGGAGGGGGCCCCCTTACCCAGCAGCCAAGAAAAACCCTTGAAAGGGGGTTTGACAATCTGGGGGAAGGAAGTCTTTATTAGAAACAAACCCAAAATAGAAACGAAAAAGAATGTCAATAACTCATTTTTTGTGGTTTGTTCAGGTTAAAATTTAAAACAAAGAAATATGATTTCCCTGTGAAAGATAGTTTTCTCATCTCTTTTAAACAACAGTCTTTCAAATTTCTCTCCCCTTTTCAGATCTCTCCGGGGGCCCTCTGCGGGCCGTCATTTAAAGGCCCATATTTACATCCTGAATACCCTTTTCCCGGGGTCTTCTTTTCCTCTTGCCAAAAATCCCCCTTTCCCCAAAATTGGTTTCCAGCCCTTCGTGTTTTTTTTATATATAAAAATATTTCTTTTATCTTTCTTACTTGTAGTTGGTTTTTCCCCATGTTTTTAAAATTACTTTTATTTTTTTTTAAAAGTTTTAAAAAGGGTTTTCATAAGTTTGATATTTTATATTCAAATTTTTTATTAAAACCAAATTTTTAACGCTCCCCCGACGGACAATGTTTCCTCTAATCAGTGGATACAACCAGGCCGGGTTTACCCGAGGCCCTGGCAAATTTTGGGGGCGGGGCCTTGGTTTTATATAATAAAAAAATAAACAAAACAAAAACCCAAACTTGTCTAAATTTCAATCAACCCCAAAATTGCCATGCCCCCGGCTGGGGTCATTTTCTCCAAAACTCTCTTTGCTTGGTGCATGTAACCCGGGTTTGACGTCGATTTTTTTCGAACCATAATTGGGAACCCAAATCTTTCCCTTTTTCCCCCGATCTCCCCCCCAATTTTTTTATTTTGCAGTCACCAAATGTTCTAAACCTTCTCTTGATTATTTTCCCCAAAGGGGCCTTGATTTGGGTTTTTATTTTTGATAAGGTTTTTTTTGCAAAACCGGGTTTAAAACCTCCACGTTTTTCCCAATTTAATGTGAAAAATTTTTTAGAGAAAATACTAAAATAAATTTTCCCCGAAAATTACATTAAATGTTCATTAAGGTGAGGTTATTTAGACGATCTTGTCCATCTTTGTTCCTAACTCTTTTTTTATACCTTTAGTTAAAAAAGAACTTTTTCCCCGCTGTGGTTTAATCTTTAAAAGAAAAATAAATTCGAAAGATTTTTCCCTTTTTGGGGAAACGACTTAATAAATTTTTCCCATTATAATTTTTAAAAAATTTTCCCAGTTAAAAAATTAGGGTTTTTCCCCCCTCTAAAAACCCCGCTACATTAGTTTTAATAAGTTTGGTGAACTGCAAAGTTTATTGCCTAGGTTTTCCCAAACCTTTGGAAAGGCTGAATTTTGGGTTTTTTTAAAGTTTTCCCTTTGCTGTAATAGATTTTAACTGCCAAGTATTCCCAAAAACACCAGTCACTCTATGGTAAAGCCTAAAACAATAAATTTCAAACAAAAAAGAAAAATTGTCCTTTTGTTTTTTTGCTCCAACCTCTCCTTTGAGTTTTGTTTTTTTGTTTTATTTTGAAAGGGAAAAAAGACTTTCGAAAAATCGTAAATTGTTTTTTTTATCGTATTTTTTGGGTTTTTTAAATGAAAATCACCCGTTCGTTATTCCTTTTTCTTTTTCACAACCAAAAAATTTTATTGAAATTGTTTGGGCCCTTCACCAATATCGTTAGGGACATTTTATTTTGTTTTTGTTTTGGTTTTTGAAAAATGTTCTACATTTTAAACATTGTGTTTTTCTGCCTCTCCTTGGTTTAAGATGATATGGCTAAAGGGGGACTTGCTTACATTCATTTAAGGTTTTTCTTGTGAAAATTTGGCTAAACGTGAAGATTTGATTAAAAAGGGAGTATTGGAAGATGTTTCCCATAATTTTTTCTACTAAAAGTGAGACGAGACTTCTGTATTTTTTAACCCATTTTTTGTTGGAAATTTCCCCATCCCCACGACATTTAAAAACCCGACAGCGTGCGTGTTTTTAAAATTTAAAATCCCTTTATTTTTTTTATTTTCATCTCTGTCAAGTAGGCGCGGGGGCCCCCCAAAGGCCGGGCCCCGGCATTTTTGCTCTTCTGCTACTAAAGGGTAATCCGGCGCTGGATACCCGTGAAAGGTCGCCCCAAAAAAGGTAGATCAGAGAAAAAGCAGAGGCTGGGGTAAAAAACCAAAAACAAGCGTCACAAAACTCGCCCAAAAAATCATGTTCTCCCGAACTGAGGCAAAGGGGTTATAGGAAAAGAAGAAAAGAATAAAAAAATCAAAAATATTGATCAAACAAACACAAATTTTCCCAATTGGTTGAATTAAAATTTTTTTAATCAAAAACAAATTTATTTCCAAAAAACCCCCTGGGGATTAGTGGGGTATCAATAAAAGTAGTTTCTGGTTTGCTTTAAGTTACCCATTAAAAGAAAAACTAACTAATACTATACCTTATACTATACGTAATTCTAAAAGCGAAAAAAGGCCCTTTTATTGCCGGTTTTAACATCTGGCTCCGTCCTTGCGGGAGAAAAGGAAACCTGTAAAAATAAACTCTGTATTGAATTGATTTAATTTATTAAAATATATATATATTTCTCTCTTTTCCATTAAACTTACATAGCTATCAAAATCTTTTTCCCTACGGGTTTCTCCCCGGGCAACTCGCTCAATATTCTCTATGGAATTGAGGTTATATTTCTTGTCCCTTTCGTCAAGTCCGTTTCAGGGTTCATGCCGTCCTCATTTCTTGAATCTTTGTCTTCAGTGTCTGCTTTGGGGACTTTGATCATTTCTTCTCAAAATATGTCCAACATATCTTCATCTTCTCCTTCTTTTAACTGTTGTACTACTGGGTTTTCCAGACATTTCTCTGATTTCATCACTTCTAAATTATCCATTATATGTCATTATATTTGCAGACATCTATTTTCAAATGCATTCAACTTATTTCTATATCTTGAGTTATTTTCAACCTCGCTGGTAGTATATTTAGAATTGATACACATGGAATCGAAAACAGTTATTTAACATGTTGGTTTGATTGATTGATAGGACTATCATCTTTCACTTCGTGGGGTTAACCATGCCCGATTTTCTTACACGGGAGATTGAGGTTAGTGCACGAACCTCGTAGCACCGGGAGAGGTTTCGATATTATTTAGAAGATAGTGAGACTTTTTTGTGGAATTAAATCTTTCTAATGAATTTTGCATGGGCAGCAGCTTGCAGCCTGTTCTACTGATTTTGAAATGCTAGGGTTCTTTACGTGCGCAACTTGAACACGGAATTACGTTTTATCGTTCGTCTCCGATAGGGTTAGGGAAATCGATCTCACCTACATTCAGAGCAATGATCTTTTAAGAAATATCCCGATGACTTCACGAGGACCGAGCTGAGTACCGTTGGGACGAAAAAGCTTCTCACAATCATATTCAGCACACATAAAAACACATTTCAAGAAGTAAAGTTGTACAGTATTATCAAAACAGCTTTGTTTTAGTGTTTAGTAAATGACGACAACAGTTCAACTTAATAAGCTTCACTAGCATTATATATTTCTTTTTAAACCTCCATTGACTTAGGAAAAACACACATATACACCATACACTTTAATAATAATTTAAACACCGCTTCCTCCAGGGCTGTCTTGTGGGTACCGACAACACCCCTCATACGATCATTATATCAAACTCGATAATATGTAAAAGATTGAATCTAAAACGCGTGAAATGGGTGGACAAAATTCGAGGTCACATCTCAAGACATTGGCTGTACACATCTGACATGCTGGAGCAGGTAACTTTTGGCTTTTTTTGGGGGGGGGTAAGAATAACAAATTGAAAAACAATAGATCTTAGCTGACTTATATGTCCAGCATGTTGATTGGCGGAGATGGAGAAAAACCCATGTAGGAAACGCAAACTACGGCTCAGAGTTAAACTGAATTTCCAAGGAAACATTAATTTACTACATTTCAAATTTAGAGTGTCAATTTTTTAGCCGGTTGTTGAGTGTCGGTTGTTTGAGAGTGTCTTTGTTGGAGAGGCCGGTTGTAAAGAATACAAACCCCGGTGCTCAGCGTGTTCGTGCGGGGACTACGGGAGTCCCTCGAAAGGGTGCGGGTTCAACTCCGCGGACTGGCAGAAAGCTACAGGTTCCCAGATTTCGGTTTCGTGGCACCGACCCGAAGGGTTCGATGTCCATGACCCCGAGCCGAAGAGTTTCCCAGCTCAGTGCTTCTGGATCGGAAAAAAAAAGAGTGCCGATTGAGAGTTCCGATGGTTTACGAGTATCGGTTGTTTGAGAGGGTCGGCCATGGTTTAGAGTGCGATGGTTGAGAGGGCCGATGGTTAGAGTGTCGATGGTTTGAGGGGCCCGATGGTTGAGAGGGCTGATGGTTTGAGAGGGCTGATGGTTTGAGAGTGCTGGCTGTTTGAGAGTACCGTTGTTTGAAGTGCTGGTTGTTGGGGAGTGCTGGTTGTTTGAGAGTGCCAGTTGTTTGAGAGGTCGAGGGTTTGAGAGTTTTGGTTGTTTGAGAGTCCCGGTTGTTTGAGAGTCCCGGTTGTTTGAGTGCTGGTTGTTTGAGAGTACGTTGTTTAGAGTGCCAGTTGTTTAGAGCCGATTGTTTGAGAATCCCGTTTGTGAAAGTCCAGTTGTTAAATTATGGGTTGGTTGAGATGCGGTGTTTAACCCTTTCACCGTCATTTTTTCCCCCATTTACGCACTGATACTGCAGTTTATGCTGAGTGAATCAGTATACTGGCTATACGACATCTTTAAACTACCACAAGTCAGTAAATCGGTTCAAAAAGCGAAAGGGTTAATTGGTTAAATGAGAGTCTAGTGTATTGATACTAAATATATATATATATATCGATAACGTTTAATAGCTCAAAAAACAAAACATTAACATAAAATAGCTTTTTTTTTTTTTTAAATTATGAAATATGAAAATACATGTTTTTTCTACTTTCAATGATACAGCGTTGCTTGTGCTCTCCCACTTCGACCTCATATAATTTATATTGTACATAACAATGAAGAGCTAAAGGTTCTGTGGATTTTCTGTTGACTACAGATAGGACCACATCAGATAGACCACCATATGGGATCCCATCAGATAGGAACACCATAGATAGGGCCACCATATGTAGGGGCCACATCGAATAGGAACACCATAGATGGGACCACCCTATGAGGATCACATCAGATAGGAACACCCCTAGATGGGACCACCATATGGATCACATCAGATAGGGAAAACCATAGATGGACCACCATATGTAGGATCACATCAGATAGGGCAATAGATGGGACCCCATAGTAAAGGATCACATCGATAGGAACACCAAGATAGGGACCACCAATGTAGGACCACATAGATAGGAACACCATAGATGGGACCACCATATTGGGAGGATCACATCAGATAGGAACACCTAGATGGGACCACCATGTAGGGTCACATCAGATAGGAACACCATAGATGGGACCACATATGTAGGACCACATCAGAAAAGAACACCATAGATAGGGACCACCACATGGTGGATCACATCACATAGGAACACCATAGATTTGGGGCCACCAATGGGAGGGCCACATCAGATAGGAACACCATAGATGGGACCACCATGTAGGGCCACATCAGATAGGAAACCCATAGGGTGGGACCACCATATGAGGATCACATCAGAAGGAACACCATAGATGGGACCACCATAAAGGGAGGATCCCTCAGATAGGAACACCATAGATGGGACCACCATATGTAGATCACATCAATAGGAATTACAGATGGGACCACCATATGTAGGATCCCTCAGATAGGAAACCCTAGATGGGACCACCATATGTAGGATCACATCAGATAGGAAACACCATAGAATGGGACCACTATGTGGATCACATCAGATGGAACACCATAGATAGGGACCACCATATGTAGGGATAAATCAGATGGGAACACCACAATGGACCACCATATGTAGGATCAATGATAGGAACATCATAGATAGGACCACCATAGGGTGGATCACATCAGATAGGAAACCCCAAAGATGGGACCACCATATAGGATCACATCAGATAGAAAGACCATAGTTGGACCACCATATGTAGATCAATCAGATGGGAACACCATAGAAGGACCACCATATGTAGGATCAATCAGATGGGAACACCATAGATAGGACCACCATATGTAGGATCACATCAGATAGGAACACCATAGATGGGACCCCATATGGATCACATCAGATAGGAACACCTAGATGGGCACCTATGTAGGATCACATCGATAGAGAACACCATAGATAGGACCACCTTTGTAGATCACATCAGATAGGAACACCATAGATGGGACCACCATATGTGGCCCACATCAGATGGGAACACATAGATGGGACCACCATATGTAGGATCACATCAAATAGGAACACCATAGATGGGACCACCATATGTGTGGATCACATCATATATAACCACCTCAGATAGGTGGGATATTCCCAAACCCCCTGCTGTTCATGCTAAAATTTACTTTGTTCTAGGCTTGTGTCGTAAGGATTAGGACAAGAGGATCCTCACCTCCCGAATCATTGCATCTTTACGATAGGTGTCACTCACGACAGAGATGAAGTGTCATGCAGAATACTGGGAGTATTAAAAGAAACCAGTTTAAAAAAAGAAGACATCAGGAACAAAATGTGGGTACAACATCAAAACTGAACTTCATTAAAAATTAAATAGTTCGGTCACATAAGAAGATTACCAACCGACAGGGGGCCCATAAAGAGCAATTCTACTCCGATACAGTGGATAGCAGAGTCATGGACAATGAACGATAGATAGAAAAATCTCTGGAGATCTCTGAACCCATGTGGTTTTACAGAAGAATGATGAGAACCCCTGGACTGCTAAAATGACTAATGGAAGGTGTTGAATGAGATAAAGACACAAAGAAAGCTTATCATCAATTGAGAAAGTGGCAGTCATCATTTTTCTGCTGGATGAGGAGGGAGGTTTTTGTTTGTTTGTTGGGAACGGCCCGCTGTCGATTCGGACGGAAGTCATGGACGCCTGGTATTGCGTTTCGACTGAGTTTTGCGTGTGGACTGCTTACCATTTGACTGGTTCCTTACTATAAAGGCGAGCCGTCGCCGTTTCAGAGGTAAAGGAGGTTTAGAAACATTGTGACAACCGATTAAATCGAGGGTAGACAGAAGATGACACAAAGAGAAATATTTAATAGTCTGACTAAGCTTGGATAGGTCAACATCTGAGATGATAGCAAACACCACAGACAGAGATTTGTGGAGATCCATGATCGCCTTTGCCAGCCGGCGGCACCAGATGACAGTGGATACAAAACAAAAGGTCATCCACGACAAGGTGGACTTCAGAAAAACATGCCGAAAGGTTTATATGAAGCTCACACAAAACCGTTCAGAAATCTGCTCTTATTCTGACGACGTCTGACAAAACAGGATTAGAGAACAGGAAGAAAAGAAAGAAACCAGTCTTTCAAATAACACACACACACACACCCCCACCACACACCCCAAAACCCCCAACACACACACACACACTGGTTCTCTACATTCACGTTTAATTATATTATTGACTCTTCCATCCCCAGAGGGTGCATGGCTTTGTAAATAGAAACATATTATACATATCGGCCAATGAATCTCTATCAAATACGTTGTGAGCAGAGCTTTGTCACCTAGCAGTCCTTCGATTTTATCTATCTCATACGCAGATGTCCTGCCCTGCAGCCACTGTTCAAATCATCAGTTACTTATGAATCTTCTTCGTTGTCTTCCTTGTTGGGATCTCCTTCCATAATAGTCTTCACCAACACTTCATGTCAAAATGATATGTCCAAAATACTTCAATTTTCTCATCATTATTTGTGT
>JADZMA010002675.1:0-11341 GCA_020796225.1 Arion vulgaris
AAGTCGCACGGCGCCCCCAGCGGTTTGGTCCATAAGCTATAAGTTTAGCCAGTGGCGCTCGTCTATAAGGCCAGTGGGGCGGGCCCCCCCAAAAAATATTATAATGTATTTATTATTGTTTAAATTAAAATATAGCAATCAAAAACCCAAATGATTTATCCTGAAAAAATGTCTGGCACCAAAAAAAAAATTATCACGACCCGCCACTGAGTTTAACTACCTTTACAATTTCGAAAATAATAACCCGAGTACCATATCTAACAGACTCGATTAGAGAGATAATCGACTGTGTAGGCAAATCAACACCCTATGTTGGTGATAAAATTCAGCTCACTGATACTGGTGCTACACCAACTGAACAAAACCCTTTCCAAGGTTAAGAAAATGAATTATTTGATATAGAAGAACCACGAGCTGAGGCGATTGCTGATCTGATTACTAATACAAGAGCCAATGACACGTGGCAGACATTCAGATTTGTATGTGTACATTGCTCGAGACCACTAAAATTTCCCAACAACTAGAAATAGAAACCATTGCGAGAGCGTCAGATTGTTAACCTAATGGAGATAACTGAAAGCCAGGCGGCAGGTCATCTGTGGGCACTCTAGCAATCATAACCTTATCTTTGGTGTTCTGTAGTGACTGCCAGGGCTTATCTATAATATTTTAGAAATTAGGTGCCAAAAGGCCCAAAATATAAAGGATGGGGGGTTGTAGTACACCTTACTTAAACTTTGATTCTCTGAAAATGTTATTTTTATTTTTTTGTTTTTGGCCGCCCCAAAAAAAACAAAAACAATTTGTTATGTTAAACAAGTCACTTAGAGGGCTTCATTATCACATTATTTCATGTCTTGATATTTTATACTTTTATACACTATTTCAGTCTTGATATTTATTTTTTCACATTATCTCAAAAGTCTTGATATTTTATCCTTTTATCACCTATTTGTGTCTTGATATTTTATCTTTTATCATATTATCAAGTCTTGATATTTTATCTTTTTCACATTATTTCATGTCTTGATATTTATCTTTGTTCCCCTATTTTATTCTTGATATTTTACTTTTATCACACTATTTTATGTCTTGATATTTTATCTTTGTTATCACACTATTTTATGTCTTGATATTTTATCTTTGTTATCAACTATTTTATGTCTTGATATTTTATCTTGTTATCACCTATTTTATGTCTTGATATTTTATCTTTGTTATCACACTATTTTATGTCTTGATATTTTATCTTTGTTATCACACTATTTTATGTCTTGATATTTTATCTTTGTTATCACACTATTTTATGTCTTGATATTTTATCTTTGTTATCACACTATTTTATGTCTTGATATTTTATCTTTGTTATCACACTATTTTATGTCTTGATATTTGATCTTTGTTATCACATTATCTCATGTCTTGATATTTTATCCTTGTTATCACATATCGACAGATATAAAGATATCTCAAGAAAAATTGGGATGAAAACGGATCTTGACTTTGTTTTCTGTTAACCTAAAAGCGTCAGATTGTTTCCGCTGGTGTGTATGTTTGATGTAGTAAATAGACGTGAACCCAAATTACCACCATCACATACGTATAATGAATAGAAATCAGTCACAGTCATAGGATAGTGTTTTCTATATTCCAATATTGGTGTGTTCTACATTGTCATTCCAAACAGGTGATACACCAGTGTTAAACTATGAACTTAATGATCTCTGGGTATGGTTGTACTGTCAGGAAAGTAGGCATTTCAGCGTAATTTATTTGGCGTGTGCATTCAGTCGATACAACCAGCAACAGTTTGTCTCTCGAATAGCTGCTATGTATGCAGCCGTTTGGTGATTCATTCATACAACCAGGTATTCATGTTTAATTATGACAATATAACAGCGCCATACATAAATCTGTGAATAATTAAAGTGTTCTTCTTATACTGTCTGTCACATCCATCCGTCCGTCCGTCCCTCCATCCATCCATCTATCTATCTATCCGTCCGACAATCCATCCGTCCATCCATCTAACCTTTAGGTAACATGTCCTTTGCACAACATCGCTCTCATCACATTATCACAACCCCCCTTAAAGACTCAATATATATTACTCAATATAGAGGACTGGTACTCCCGTCCTCTGCACAGTCGTGTTATGGGTTTTCACAATGTCATGTTACCACCACTGTCCCAAATGAACCATATTCACACATATGTCTATTTTTAACTCGTTTTAAAACATAGGCATGTGTCTCTTCTTCTTACGCTCCATATCGACCACTTGTTAAACCAGTCTTTGTGATTTGTATGTAACCTGAACCTAAGAACGATTGTACGTTATAATAGTTATGCGCTCACAAGTAGGCCAGCACATCGGATGTCTGCGACACTTTAATTTACTAGGGTAGCTTCCCAGACCCCCACCTCAGTCACCACTTAAGACATGCCTTGTAGCTGGCAGTGTTACTATTCTTTGCTTCCCTAGACCCCTACCTCAGTCACCACTTAAGACATGCCTTGTAGCTGGCAGTGTTACTATTCTTTGCTTCCCTAGACCCCTACCTCAGTCACCACTTAAGACATGCCTTGTAGATGGCAGTGTTACTATTCTTTGCTTCCCTAGACTCTCTACCTCAGTCACCACTTAAGACATGCCTGAGCTGGCAGTGTTACTATTCTTTGCTTCCTAGACCCTACTCAGTCACCACTTAAGACATGCCTTGTAGATGGCAGTGTTACTATTCTTTACTTCCCTAGACCCCTACCTCAGTCACCACTTAAGACATGCCTTTAGCTGGAGTGTTACTATTCTTCTTCCTTAGGGTCCCGACAACACCCCGGGAGAAAAAACATCAAGTACTATATCTTTAACATCGGTACTCATTCACATACATATGTTTATCTATCTACAATTTCGCTATATCAATCAATCTGTGTAACTAGTTTTACAACATAGACATATGTCTGTCTACTAACGCACATAAAGAAAACATCACATACATTCCTATATCGTGAACCATTGATGACCAGAAATATATCTACACTTAACAAATGCCCTGCTTATAAGAGTCCTCTGTTCTCGACAAGACAGAAGAAAAATAATACGTGTGAGATCTGGTTTTCCCTTTTAGAATCTGTTGTAAAGCTAAGGTCCTGAATATATTTACTCACATCAATAAAACTCCCCTTAACACAAACAAATTGTATATTTATGATACTGCATAAACACAAAAGTCAGACAAAATAGTTGAAGAAAAACAACGGTAAATGTCCACACAAACAAATAAAGGGGGGAATTGTGACAACACATTGAAATGGGATAGAAAAATGTAAAATTTTATATAAACCCCCAGGTTGGTCTCCAAATCTGATATAAAGGGGGTTAGGAAATAAAGTAGGTAGAGAAAAGTGTTTTACCTGGGGTCCAAAGGACCGGGGAAATGGGCCATTTTGATTTTCTTTTGAAAGAACGGGACGGATGGCTTTTTCTTTTTCAAAGTTCAAGATTTCCCAAAGAGCGCGCAGAATACAGCTGGTTTGTAAAGGGTTTCATTTGATGGCCCGGGATTGTTCTTTCTGAGAGACAGTGTCAAAGGTTGGAGACAAAAATGTAAGAGGTCATTTCAACAACACAGCGGGGGACTATGGACGAATATTATCTTCTTCTTCCATGTGATTAACATTATAAAGCACTTTGTGATTTGAACCATTGACGTCTGTTGCGTGATGGGTTACACCCAGTTATACAAGCGCCTTTGGGTCAAAAATTCAATTTTTTTACGCTTTTTCGGCGTTTCCAATCGTATTTTCTTGTCTCTGACTTTTATCCATGACAGCGGTTTACCCACCCGGGGATAAACGTTGGGGAAAAATAATGCAGAAAAAATGAAATTACCCCAAGGGAATTGCCCGCAAACATCCAACACACGGACTATGGGCAACATATAAAATGCATATCAATATTAGTCACCAAGGTAAAGACCGGGGAAACAACTAATAAATTAAATAACCATGGGAAAAAATATAAGGATTGAAGCAATTATCAAATCATTCATCGGGAAAAAATAATGATCGGAAATTTATCAAATCATTACATGGGGATAAAATATGAAGGATAAAATTTATCAAATCTTTTGGGGATAAAATATAAAGGGATGGCAATTATCAAATTTTTCATGGGGATAAAATTAATGAGAAGCAATTATCAAACTTTAATCGGATAAAATATAAGTGGTCGAAGCAATTATCAAATTTTTACATCGGGAAAAAATATAAAGGGATGAAGAAATTATCAAATCATTACATTGGGATAAAATTTAAGTGATTAAAATTTAAAAAATCTTTACATCGAAAATAAAGGATTGAAGCAATTATAAATCTTTACATGGGGAAAAAATATGAAGTGATCGAAGCAAATCAAATCATTACATAGGAAAATATGAAGTGGTAAGAAATCAAATCTTTCATGGGGAAAAAATATAAGTGATTAAAATTATCAAATTTTTACATGGGGAAAAAAATTGGGGTCAAAGCAATTATAAAATCTTACATGGGATAAAATATGAAGTGAGAAGAATTATCAAATTTTTAAGGGGATAAAATATGAAGTGGTCAAGAAACAAATTTTTAATGGGGATAAAATATGAATGGTCAAGCAATTATCAAATCTTAATCGGAAAAATATGAAGGGGTTTTAAAGCAATTATCAAATTTTACATCGGGATAAAAATGAAGTGATCAAGCAATTATCAAATCTTTAAATCGGGATAAAATTTAAAGGGTCAAGCAAACAAATCTTTATAGGAACAGTGAAATATTTACGTTGGGCCCGGTTTTTTTGCATGAAAATTTGTTTTGATGCCCCAAAAGTTTTTTATAACTTTCAATGTTGCAGGTAGTTTACTTTTTGCAAAAAGGGGAGTTCCTTTGATATTTTCACAGGGGGTATATACAATTTGAATTTTTCAGGGGCCCAAAAAACGGCTATTATATAAAACATATAAAGGTTTGCACATTATTTGAGTCTGATGAAATCAATATCGATGATTATTCTCGTCTGCACGAGTGACAGTCCATCTTTTCCCAATAGTGATTTTCCTTCTTTAAGACATAGTCTCTCACATTTATACCAATAACCATGTCATCCTTCGACAGGGTGACATTTGTTAGTTCTTTCATTTTGTCTAAAGTGGACAATACAGACACCTACTCAGTACGTGATGGAGATTGAGGTCGTTATCCACTGCCTCCATTGGCTCTCCTGTGACTCTACTTACTGGGGCCGTTGTTGTATCTGACTCTCAGTCGATGCTTCAAGATCCAAAGGGTAGGTTTCGGTAGAGTGGACGTAGTCTATGAGATGTTTCTAACCCAGACTCCAACGGATCTACTGTCCTGGGCATGCGGGTTCTGCGAAATGAGAGAGCGGTTGGCTTGCAACAAAAGCATCGACTGTTGGGGATTGGATGATGGATAAAGATGAAATGTTCTTCTGTCTCTTCGCCACTGCCTGTTGGATGAAGACACTAACATAGATGTGAATCGATCCAGTGATTTAGCAGTTTGGTTAATCGTTGTACAAGCAGAAATGAATACTTGGGGCAGAATGAGGAGGTATTTAATCTAGAGCCAAGGAACCATCAGTATGCATACTCTTCGATATCTGTTGGAGGAGACTGAGCAGCTATGGGCCTACCCAGAGTGCAATGACCTCAGTTTAGTAAACAATAACAAGTATTGCATAGTTTTATTTTCAGCTGCTACTGTCCTTTAACTTTAGCCCAAACAAGTTCATGGGTTTAATGTGCATGACAGATGGCAATCTCACACACACATATAACTATTCTTTAAATCAGTTTTCTTTTTAAATATCCTGGTCTTTTGATATTTTTAACAATGAATAGTAGTAATTCAGGCTCATAATCCCTCGTTAAATGGAAGTTCTAGTTTCTGAGTCACATTTTATAGCATCTTGTACTCGATGTCGAGGTTTTGTTCTTCTGCTTACAGTGTTGTGATAGGATGCGTTGGACATTATCATACCATTGTATTACAAATCTAGAATACGTCATGTATTGTGACACACCTATGCCCTGAAATACACAATCGTTAAATTGTAAGTGAACACACCGGAAGGATCAATGTACATTATTTCAAAGTGCGACACAGCGTTGCAAATCTGTAAATCCACGAAATTGTTCAAGATGTGCAATTGTAATATCTCATAAATATGAAGGAGTTACTTCATTAATAGTTGCCCTAGGATATGGTACTTTATATATTTTAAAATAAAGACAATTTAAACCATACGTTTGTTATTGAGTAACAAAATATCTACCTCGGGACATTACGATTATTAGATCATATGCAAAGTTACAACAATTAGGTCACGCGGTTGAGAGATATTCATTTTAACCAGCGAAAAACATTGTGAAACGTACTTTGGTACACAGACTAAGGGGTGTGCGCATTGACATTTAGTAAAGCGGTGACAAAACATACGCACTTTGAATTATGTTAAGAAAGTGTTTTCTCCGTCAAAGAAAACTGGCTGATGCTACAAATAAAAATGCGAAAAGTGAAGTTTTTTGAACATATAAAAGACATGAACGGTCGGAGAAGACTATTAAGGGAAAGGGAAAATCTCGGCAAAGAGAAGAGAAAAACCAAGGGAAGATGGATTCAGGATGAATGATGGTTTGAGCATGATGGCTGAAGAGGACATCTGGCCCATGGGGAGAATTCCCAAGGACGTAAGGGAAAAGTTTTGCTCAGGGCAAGCTATTTGATGAAAAAGATGCAGGACTAGGGCAATTTTTATTTCTATCACATTGGTAAACCCGAGGGGGGAATCTATATACATTTAACCCGATTGGGGGACCATTATACTACATTTGGGAACCTGGGTTGGGTACCATCTATTAATATTGGAACCTGATGGGGTACCATCTATACTCATTGGTCACCTGATTGGGAGTACCATCTATACTACATTGGGACACCTGAAGGGATCCATCTATACTACATTGGAAATTACACTGATTGGGGAACCCATCTATACTACATTGACACTGATTGGGGTACCATCTATACTACATTGGTACACCCGATTGGGATCCATCTATACTACATTGGATACACTGATTGGGATACCATCTATACTACATTGGTACACCTGATTGGGATACCATCTATACTACATTGGTACACCTGATTGGGGTACCATCTATACTACATTGGTACACCTGATTGGGATACCATCTATACTACATTGGTACACCTGATTGGGATACCATCTATACTACATTGGTACACCTGATTGGGATACCATCTATACTACATTGGTACACCTGATTGGGGTACCATCTATACTACATTGGTACACCTGATTGGGGTACCATCTATACTACATTGTACACCTGTTTGGGGAAAATACCTCTATACTACATTGGAAAACCCTGATTGGGGTAATCTATACTCAGATACCAGACTGGTAAAACCCGACTATAATACCATTTATATTAAATATAGAAGACTGAGAGAGGCAAGAAATATCGGTCTCAATTCTATGGAAGCGATTGAGCGAGTTGCCCAGGATAAAGGGGTGGGGAGAAATTACTTGCAGATCCTATGTAAAGTATAACGGTACGAGAGGAATTAGTATATTATTATAGAAGACTGGTACAACGTACTAGGCTACCATCTATCAGATATTAAAGGGATGGTACAGTACACTGGTGAGCTATGAACTCAAGCGTAGTGAACTCAAAACACAAACCCAAGCATACCTGGTTCAAAACCCCACGGTGGCAAGTTTGAAAAAATTCTTTTCCCGTGGGATTTTAAAAAAGGTAAAAATAGACCTCACCGTTTAGAAAGCAATAACAAACTACTGAACGTAAAATGGTGCCAAAAAAATCAACGACTCCTTTACTGTGGTTGATGGCTACGTCCTTTACGATATGCCAGGATTTTCATTTTGACAGTACAGTGAAGACATCATCTACAGTACGTACACAATGTTACACATCTGTGTAGTTGTGGTATCAGCCTCCATGACAGACGAACACCTGTTGCAGACCTACCCAGCATGTGATAGAGACAAGTATAGAATAGAACATTGATCATTATCCCCTGTTTCACTAAGGCAAAAACTATACGACATTCTACGGTAGTCTAGAGCTGACAGCTATTATTACCAGATTCGTGAATGTGATATCATCTTTCGATGAGTATGACCGTAACACTGAAAAAAACAACTTCTAAATATATTTTCAATGCTGATCATGTACACAGAGAAGAGAAGACTGATAATGATGTAACCAGTGTCAATACATTTTTTGAGCATTTGTCTAACTTGCATGTTGATAACGCTTTTCTCTGATATATTATTGAAGTTGGCGTCTATTAGATTGAGCAAATGTCAACTGGCGTTGATAACTGCTTTTCTCTGATATATTATTGAAGTTGGCGTCTAGTCTACGATTGAGCAAATGTCTAACTTGATGTTGATAACACTTTTTCTGATATATTTATTGAATTTGGGCGTTAGTCTACGATTGAGCAAATGTCTAACTTGATGTTGATAACTGCTTTTCTCTGATATATTATTGAGTTGGCGTCTAGTCTACGATTGAGAAATGTCTAACTTGCATGTTGATAACTGCTTTCCTGATATATTATTGAAGCTGGCTCTAGTCTACGATTGAGCAAATGTTAACTTGATGTTGATAACTGCTTTTCTCTGATATATTATTGATTGGTCTAGTCTACGATTGACAAATGTCTAACTTGTATTTGATAACGTTTTTCTGATATATTAAATTTTTGGGTCTAGTCAGATTGAGCAAAGAAAAAGGGGTCGCTGATAATGAAGTTGATAAACGATGCACTAATGACCACGGGCCGAAAAATTCCGGGATTCGAGGCCAGTTTGGGCCAACAATTTTCGGTGTGTTATAGTACGCGGTTAGTCTACAGGAACCCTGATATCCCTTTTCTTGAAGATCTAAATTCAAGTACCTCTAAAATCGAAGGGGCTCGCCTGAATGACGAGATACATTGTGAAAAGGAAAGTAAACATTCACGCAGAAATCAATTAGATGTGTCCCTAGGTGCCATGACGTCTGAATTAGCGAGAAAACCCAAATTTTAAAAGGGGATCTTTTAATGCGAACAGGGGAAAAGGTTGGTACTGTTGACTCCCCAGTTTACCCACCTGGTACTCAACATTCTGAATGTTAGACAAATGGAATTCCTCCGAAGCACTGTGTAATTTCACTTGACGCTGGCATGTTCAAATCGAATTCCTCCGAAGCTACTTTTGTAATTTCACTGACGTTGGCATGTTCAAATCGAATTCCTCTCCGAAGCTACTGTGTAATTTCACTGACGCTGGCATGTTCAAACGAATTCCTCCGAAGCTACTGTAATTTCACTGAAGCTGGCATGTTCAAAAATTCAAATGTAACGAGAACTATATAGAGACATGCGATGTTGATTATAACCAATTTTATAATGTTATTATTACGTATCCTTAAACGGGTTACCTAAGATATTATGAGACATTTTGGAAGTCTATTTAATAACGTCTTTTCTTCTGCTATATCCAATAATCTTTCATTTTGATAATTAAAAAAAAATTACAGACTTTTCAAAATAAATGCAACAAAGAATTATATAAATATTTTGAATAACATTGCGAAATGGGGAATTACGGAAGAAAGTGAATTGCATATCACTGGCATCGTGATCCAAAGGCAAAGGTGGGGATGGTTTGAATATGTATAGAATGTCACTTTGACAAAGACAGCTTTTGGGATGGCAAGCAGGTGGAGAGAAGGTAAGGGCCCACACAAAAACATCCCGATGGACAGCGGAAGAGACATGAAGAGGAGACTGATAAAGAGTCGTGATTGAATAGTTGGTTGGGTGTAACAGGGATTTATTAATCGTTCTTGGGTGAACACACATTCCCAAAGTGTAGTTAATTTTGATGACAAGAACGAACGCAAACAAAACGTCACATGATAATTTTTACAAATTTTTTGAACAAAACACGTAATCACAAAGTACTGTATTTTTACAAATTGATTGTGAACAAAAAAATAATCACAAAGTATGAGTTTTTAAAATTGTTTTTGAAAAAACACGTAATCACAAAGTACTGTAGTTTTACAAATTACAAAAACAATGACAAAATCAGGCAACGTTTGACCAAAAGGCCTTTATCAAGCAAAGAACAACAGGAGTGATAAATTAAAAAAACAAATGGACGACAAAAAACTAAGTTTCTAATGAAATAAAAACGAAAATCTGGAATAAAAACGAATAACGAAATAAATGAAACACAAAAACACACATAAAACTAGAAATGAACGAAGAGAAACAATGAAAAATCTAGTAAATATATAAATTGAATACATGCAACATATCCCCATATAGATTATAAGCATGGAAGAGAAAGTACTAAGAAGCATGGGAATGTAATACGTTGAGCCCATGTGGTCGCAAGGTACCATACAAGAAATCAACCGATTCTCCAGAGCAAAACGATCGATCATCCGAGGAACACGACGGATGGCTGGACCCGGGCATCGTGAGCTCCAAATGGCCCGTATCATTGAAATGGGTGGCTACAGGGTCACAGAGCATTGGCGATGTCGCCTCACCAGCCAACATAGGACCACTAACTCTGGAGGATAAAACTTATCTTAACTTTCCACCCCCATAGTTCACTGGTGAAAATGTTTTTTTCCATCATCTGTCTATCCTTAAGTTGATCCTGAGACCGTTCTGTCTTCCCCAACTATCCTTTGGTGGCTTACAGACGGACAGAAGTCTTAAGGATATGTTGGTGAACAGTCGCCTTAAGTCCAATATCCAGACTCATTTTGGCACTGTTCAGTGTGGCTGTCGGCGTTGCAACACGGTGCTTATGTACAGACGGTACTGTATCTTTCCTTAGCCACGTTTTTATTGACGATGGTTTCACATGGGAGTCCCGTAATCTTATCTATGCCATTATCTGTAAGCGGGTAACAAGGCTTATATCGGTGGGCAAGCAAGAGGCTCAGTGACCGATTCGCCCAACACTTGCGCGACATACGCCAATGCCGGACCCTGTAGCACCCATTTCAATGATAATGGCCTTTAGAGCTCACGATGTCCAGGTCACAGCCATCCGATCGGGTTCCTCGGATGATCGCAGTCGATTTGCTCTGGAGAATCGGTTGATTTCTTTGTATGGTACCTTGCGACCACGTGGGCTCAACGTAATACATTCCATGCTTCTTAGACTTTTTCCCCATGCCTTGTAACTATATGGGATATGTTGCATGTA
>JADZMA010002676.1:0-11330 GCA_020796225.1 Arion vulgaris
GATCAAAGATCTCTTAGTAAATGTCTCTATCGCTCCAAGCATGGAACGAACCGTCTACATTTCACCTACATTCAGATCAAAGATCTCTTAGTAAATGTCTCTATCGCTCCAAGCATGGAACGAACCGTCTACATTTCACTTACATTCAGATCAAAGATCTCTTAGTAAATGTCTCTATCGCTCCAAGCATGGAACGAACCGTCTACATTTCACCTACATTCAGATCAAAGATCTCTTAGTAAATGTCTCTATCGCTCCAAGCATGGAACGAACCGTCTACATTTCACCTACATTCAGATCAAAGATCTCTTAGTAAATGTCTCTATCGCTCCAAGCATGGAACGAACCGTCTACATTTCACCTACATTCAGATCAAGGATCTCTTAGTAAATGTCTCTATCGCTCCAAGCATGGAACGAACCGTCTACATTTCACCTACATTCAGATCAAAGATCTCTTAGTAAATGTCTCTATCGCTCCAAGCATGGAACGAACCGTCTACATTTCACCTACATTCAGATCAAGATCTCTTAGTAAATGTCTCTATCGCTCCAAGCATGGAACGAACCGTCTACATTTCACCTACATTCAGATCAAGGATCTCTTAGTAAATGTCTCTATCGCTCCAAGCATGGAACGAACCGTCTACATTTCACCTACATTCAGATCAAAGATCTCTTAGTAAATGTCTCTATCGCTCCAAGCATGGAACGAACCGTCTACATTTCACCTACATTCAGATCAAAGATCTCTTAGTAAATGTCTCTATCGCTCCAAGCATGGAACGAACCGTCTACATTTCACCTACATTCAGATCAAAGATCTCTTAGTAAATGTCTCTATCGCTCCAAGCATGGAACGAACCGTCTACATTTCACCTACATTCAGATCAAAGATCTCTTAGTAAATGTCTCTATCGCTCCAAGCATGGAACGAACCGTCTACATTTCATCTACATTCAGATCAAAGATCTCTTAGTAAATGTCTCTATCGCTTCAAGCATGGAACGAACTGTCTACATTTCACCTACATTCAGATCAAGATCTCTTAGTAAATGTCTCTATCGCTCCAAGCATGGAACGAACCGTCTACATTTCACCTACATTCAGATCAAAGATCTCTTAGTAAATGTCTCTATCGCTCCAAGCATGGAACGAACCGTCTACATTTCACCTACATTCAGATCAAAGATCTCTTAGTAAATGTCTCTATCGCTCCAAGTATGGAACGAACCGTCTACATTTCACCTACATTCAGATCAAATATCTCTTAGTAAATGTCTCTATCGCTCCAAGCATGGAACGAACCGTCTACATTTCACCTACATTCAGATCAAGATCTCTTAGTAAATGTCTCTATCGCTCCAAGCATGGAACGAACCGTCTACATTTCACCTACATTCAGATCAAAGATCTCTTAGTAAATGTCTCTATCGCTCCAAGCATGGAACGAACCGTCTACATTTCACCTACATTCAGATCAAAGATCTCTTAGTAAATGTCTCTATCGCTCCAAGCATGGAACGAACCGTCTACATTTCACCTACATTCAGATCAAAGATCTCTTAGTAAATGTCTCTATCGCTCCAAGCATGGAACGAACCGTCTACATTTCACCTACATTCAGATCAAAGATCTCTTAGTAAATGTCTCTATCGCTCCAAGCATGGAACGAACCGTCTACATTTCACCTACATTCAGATCAAGGATCTCTTAGTAAATGTCTCTATCGCTCCAAGCATGGAACGAACCGTCTACATTTCACCTACATTCAGATCAAGGATCTCTTAGTAAATGTCTCTATCGCTCCAAGCATGGAACGAACCGTCTACATTTCACCTACATTCAGATCAAAGATCTCTTAGTAAATGTCTCTATCGCTCCAAGCATGGAACGAACGTCTACATTTCACCTACATTCAGATCAAAGATCTCTTAGTAAATGTCTCTATCGCTCCAAGCATGGAACGAACCGTCTACATTTCACCTACATTCAGATCAAGGATCTCTTAGTAAATGTCTCTATCGCTCCAAGCATGGAACGAACCGTCTACATTTCACCTACATTCAGATCAAAGATCTCTTAGTAAATGTCTCTATCGCTCCAAGCATGGAACGAACCGTCTACATTTCACCTACATTCAGATCAAAGATCTGTTAGTAAATGTCTCTATCGCTCCAAGCATGGAACGAACCGTCTACATTTCACCTACATTCAGATCAAGGATCTCTTAGTAAATGTCTCTATCGCTCCAAGCATGGAACGAACCGTCTACATTTCACCTACATTCAGATTAAAGATCTCTTAGTAAATGTCTCTATCGCTCCAAGCATGGAACGAACCGTCTACATTTCACCTACATTCAGATCAAAGATCTCTTAGTAAATGTCTCTATCGCTCCAAGCATGGAACGAACCGTCTACATTTCACCTACATTCAGATCAAGGATCTCTTAGTAAATGTCTCTATCGCTCCAAGCATGGAACGAACCGTCTACATTTCACCTACATTCAGATCAAAGATCTCTTAGTAAATGTCTCTATCGCTCCAAGCATGGAACGAACCGTCTACATTTCACCTACATTCAGATCAAGATCTCTTAGTAAATGTCTCTATCGCTCCAAGCATGGAACGAACCGTCTACATTTCACCTACATTCAGATCAAGGATCTCTTAGTAAATGTCTCTATCGCTCCAAGCATGGAACGAACCGTCTACATTTCACCTACATTCAGATCAAGATCTCTTAGTAAATGTCTCTATCGCTCCAAGCATGGAACGAACCGTCTACATTTCACCTACATTCAGATCAAAGATCTCTTAGTAAATGTCTCTATCGCTCCAAGCATGGAACGAACCGTCTACATTTCACCTACATTCAGATCAAAGATCTCTTAGTAAATGTCTCTATCGCTCCAAGCATGGAACGAACCGTCTACATTTACACTACATTCAGATCAAAGATCTCTTAGTAAATGTCTCTATCGCTCCAAGCATGGAACGACACAGTCTACATTTCACCTACATTCAGATCAAAGATCTCTTGGTAAATGTCTCTATCGCTCCAAGCATGGAACAGAACCTCTACACTTTGGAACGAGAGTAACCGTTACTTCTGTGCCATTAAGACCTCTATAGTCGTCTATATTTAGTTGTAATAACGTTCTGCTATTGCATCTATACAGAAATGTTGACAACAGAAATTTTTTTATTTCTGGTAAAGTAAGTCTATCATCTGTGCAACATCGAAGTGTAACAATAACACTAATTTCATCATTGCTAAAAATAGAACACAAAGAACGACCATAGACTATCATCTGTGCGACATCAAAGAGTAGCAAACACGAAATATAACATCACAAAAAAGGTGTTTATACAAAATAGATACAACAGATTAAGTCTTCTACGTTTTCACCAAAATCATTTATAAAATCAAGAAAATACAATTTCAAGAAGACAAAATATGATATAATTATTTTATTATCACTAGCAAGCACATCAACAAATATATCTTATCTTAGATTAACAGATATCATTTCATAGATTTTTCTTTAAGGTCACACATAATTCAAATAGAACCATCTTATGTAACAGAATATTGATTGAGGTAATTAGAGCAGTTGTTGTCGTGACAACCTTCAGCAATGAACATATATCTTGCGTGGGAGGACAGATGATGAAAGGGAGACAGAAAAATTGTTAACAGGAAAAGAAAACTTAGAGTGAATGACAAGTAACGTTTTGGTAACATTTTACCGCTGACAGAATTATCGAAGAGTGAAGTATCGTTCAGCGAGACTGCATAATTTAGTTTTTTTCTCTCTCATTTTGACATATTCATAAATCAGGAAGCAAGCTAAATATGAATTATAGATATCATATGTCTAAGCAACAAATATTGCATCAATCCGCGTGAACTCAGTAGACTATATATGTTTTAGAAAACGCTCATTTGCAGGGCTAAATAATGTTTGCGAAACTAGGTTGTGGTTCGAATCCTTTGTTTGGTCAATTGTTTTTTTCGGAAGCTCTTAATACTTGTTTAATGTGTATTTATTTACTCCGCTGCCCCGGTGCTTTCACTGTGGTTCTTCTTTAACAAAAGCTCCTTATTGACTTGAATAGAAGTTAATTGTATATCCTTTACATGACTTTGCGAATCAACCCCAGCTTTTTAACGCTGTTTGTGATTTTCTAGACATTATTACGTTCAGTAGTTTGCCATTGCTTCCTGAACGGGTGGGGTGCCATCGTCCTGTTGTAAAATTCCGCGCGAAACAATTTGCAACCAAACTGTCCGCAGCGTGATTCGAACTCAGAACGTCGGGGTTAATAGACCGAGTCACTATCCCTAAGCCACCATTGACTTGACTACATATGTGAAATATGCGTGCTCTCCCAAATTTCATATCCTTCAATTAAAGACATTACAACTCTTACGTTTGCCTTAGACAACTGTTTGCATCTAGAAAATGTTTTTACAACATCTACACAATGAGAGTATACAGATATTGTAGAAATCAACAATGAGAGTATACAGATATTGTAGAAATCAACAATGAGAGTATACAGATATTGTAGAAATCATCAATGAGAGTATACAGATATTGTAGAAATCAACAATGGGGTATACAGATATTGTAGAAATCAACAATGAGAGTATACAGATATTGTAGAAATCAACAATGAGAGTATACAGATATTGTAGAAATCAACAATGAGAGTATACAGATATTGTAGAAATCATCAATGAGAGTATACAGATATTGTAGAAATCATCAATGAGAGTATACAGATATTGTAGAAATCAACAATGAGAGTATACAGATATTGTAGAAATCATCAATGAGAGTATACAGATATTGTAGAAATCAACAATGAGAGTATACAGATATTGTAGAAATCATCAATGAGAGTATACAGATATTGTAGAAATCATCAATGAAAGTATACAGATATTGTAGAAATCAACAATGAGAGTATACAGATATTGTAGAAATCATCAATGAGAGTATACAGATATTGTAGAAATCATCAATGAGAGTATACAGATATTGTAGAAATCATCAATGAGAGTATACAGATATTGTAGAAATCATCAATGAGAGTATACAGATATTGTAGAAATCATCAATGAGAGTATACAGATATTGTAGAAATCAACAATGAGAGTATACAGATATTGTAGAAATCATCAATGAGAGTATACAGATATTGTAGAAATCATCAATGAGAGTATACAGATATTGTAGAAATCATCAATGAGAGTATACAGATATTGTAGAAATCATCAATGAGTATATCAGATATTGTAGAAATCATCAATGAGAGTATACAGATATTGTAGAAATCATCAATGAGAGTATACAGATATTGTAGAAATCATCAATGAGAGTATACAGATATTGTAGAAATCATCAATGAGAGTATACAGATATTGTAGAAATCAACAATGAGAGTATACAGATATTGTAGAAATCATCAATGAGAGTATACAGATATTGTAGAAATCATCAATGAGAGTATACAGATATTGTAGAAATCAACAATGAGAGTATACAGATATTGTAGAAATCATCAATGAGAGTATACAGATATTGTAGAAATCATCAATGAGAGTATACAGATATTGTAGAAATCAACAATGAGAGTATACAGATATTGTAGAAATCAACAATGGGGTATACAGATATTGTAGAAATCATCAATGAGAGTATACAGATATTGTAGAAATCATCAATGAGAGTATACAGATATTGTAGAAATCATCAATGAGAGTATACAGATATTGTAGAAATCATCAATGAGAGTATACAGATATTGTAGAAATCATCAATGAGAGTATACAGATATTGTAGAAATCATCAATGAGAGTATACAGATATTGTAGAAATCATCAATGAGAGTATACAGATATTGTAGAAATCATCAATGAGAGTATACAGATATTGTAGAAATCAACAATGAGAGTATACAGATATTGTAGAAATCATCAATGAGAGTATACAGATATTGTAGAAATCAACAATGAGAGTATACAGATATTGTAGAAATCATCAATGAGAGTATACAGATATTGTAGAAATCAACAATGAGAGTATACAGATATTGTAGAAATCAACAATGAGAGTATACAGATATTGTAGAAATCATCAATGAGAGTATACAGATATTGTAGAAATCATCAATGAGAGTATACAGATATTGTAGAAATCAACAATGAGAGTATACAGATATTGTAGAAATCATCAATGAGAGTATACAGATATTGTAGAAATCAACAATGAGAGTATACAGATATTGTAGAAATCAACAATGAGAGTATACAGATATTGTAGAAATCATCAATGAGAGTATACAGATATTGTAGAAATCATCAATGAGAGTATACAGATATTGTAGAAATCAACAATGAGAGTATACAGATATTGTAGAAATCATCAATGAGAGTATACAGATATTGTAGAAATCATCAATGAGAGTATACAGATATTGTAGAAATCATCAATGAGAGTATACAGATATTGTAGAAATCATCAATGAGAGTATACAGATATTGTAGAAATCATCAATGAGAGTATACAGATATTGTAGAAATCATCAATGAGAGTATACAGATATTGTAGAAATCATCAATGAGAGTATACAGATATTGTAGAAATCATCAATGAGAGTATACAGATATTGTAGAAATCATCAATGAGAGTATACAGATATTGTAGAAATCATCAATGAGAGTATACAGATATTGTAGAAATCATCAATGAGAGTATACAGATATTGTAGAAATCATCAATGAGAGTATACAGATATTGTAGAAATCATCAATGAGAGTATACAGATATTGTAGAAATCATCAATGAGAGTATACAGATATTGTAGAAATCATCAATGAGAGTATACAGATATTGTAGAAATCATCAATGAAAGTATACAGATATTGTAGAAATCATCAATGAGAGTATACAGATATTGTAGAAATCATCAATGAGAGTATACAGATATTGTAGAAATCATCAATGAGAGTATACAGATATTGTAGAAATCATCAATGAGAGTATACAGATATTGTAGAAATCATCAATGAGAGTATACAGATATTGTAGAAATCATCAATGAGAGTATACAGATATTGTAGAAATCATCAATGAGAGTATACAGATATTGTAGAAATCATCAATGAGAGTATACAGATATTGTAGAAATCATCAATGAGAGTATACAGATATTGTAGAAATCATCAATGAGAGTATACAGATATTGTAGAAATCATCAATGAGAGTATACAGATATTGTAGAAATCAACAATGAGAGTATACAGATATTGTAGAAATCATCAATGAGAGTATACAGATATTGTAGAAATCATCAATGAGAGTATACAGATATTGTAGAAATCATCAATGAGAGTATACAGATATTGTAGAAATCATCAATGAGAGTATACAGATATTGTAGAAATCATCAATGAGAGTATACAGATATTGTAGAAATCATCAATGAGAGTATACAGATATTGTAGAAATCAACAATGAGAGTATACAGATATTGTAGAAATCATCAATGAGAGTATACAGATATTGTAGAAATCATCAATGAGAGTATACAGATATTGTAGAAATCATCAATGAAAGTATACAGATATTGTAGAAATCATCAATGAGAGTATACAGATATTGTAGAAATCAACAATGAGAGTATACAGATATTGTAGAAATCATCAATGAGAGTATACAGATATTGTAGAAATCATCAATGAGAGTATACAGATATTGTAGAAATCATCAATGAGAGTATACAGATATTGTAGAAATCATCAATGAGAGTATACAGATATTGTAGAAATCATCAATGAGAGTATACAGATATTGTAGAAATCATCAATGAAAGTATACAGATATTGTAGAAATCAACAATGAGAGTATACAGATATTGTAGAAATCATCAATGAGAGTATACAGATATTGTAGAAATCATCAATGAGAGTATACAGATATTGTAGAAATCATCAATGAGAGTATACAGATATTGTAGAAATCATCAATGAAAGTATACAGATATTGTAGAAATCATCAATGAGAGTATACAGATATTGTAGAAATCATCAATGAAGTACAGAATTGTAGAATACAATGTAGATATTGTAGAAATCATCAATGAAGTATACAGATATTGTAGAAATCATCAATAGAGTATACAGATATTGTAGAAATCATCAATGAGTATACAGATATTGTAGAAATCATCAATGAGAGTATACAGATATTGTAGAAATCATCAATGAGAGTATACAGATATTGTAGAAATCATCAATGAGAGTATACAGATATTGTAGAAATCATCAATGAGAGTATACAGATATTGTAGAAATCATCAATGAGAGTATACAGATATTGTAGAAATCATCAATGAAAGTATACAGATATTGTAGAAATCATCAATGAGAGTATACAGATATTGTAGAAATCATCAATGAGAGTATACAGATATTGTAGAAATCATCAATGAGAGTATACAGATATTGTAGAAATCATCAATGAGAGTATACAGATATTGTAGAAATCATCAATGAGAGTATACAGATATTGTAGAAATCATCAATGAGAGTATACAGATATTGTAGAAATCATCAATGAGAGTATACAGATATTGTAGAAATCATCAATGAGAGTATACAGATATTGTAGAAATCATCAATGAGAGTATACAGATATTGTAGAAATCATCAATGAGAGTATACAGATATTGTAGAAATCATCAATGAGAGTATACAGATATTGTAGAAATCATCAATGAGAGTATACAGATATTGTAGAAATCATCAATGAGAGTATACAGATATTGTAGAAATCATCAATGAGAGTATACAGATATTGTAGAAATCATCAATGAGAGTATACAGATATTGTAGAAATCATCAATGAGAGTATACAGATATTGTAGAAATCATCAATGAGAGTATACAGATATTGTAGAAATCATCAATGAGAGTATACAGATATTGTAGAAATCATCAATGAGAGTATACAGATATTGTAGAAATCATCAATGAGAGTATACAGATATTGTAGAAATCATCAATGAGAGTATACAGATATTGTAGAAATCATCAATGAGAGTATACAGATATTGTAGAAATCATCAATGAGAGTATACAGATATTGTAGAAATCATCAATGAGAGTATACAGATATTGTAGAAATCATCAATGAGAGTATACAGATATTGTAGAAATCATCAATGAGGAAAAGATATTTACAAGATTATGTATGTAGAAATCATCAATGAGAGTATACAGATATTGTAGAAATCATCAATGAAAGTATACAGATATTGTAGAAATCATCAATGAGAGTATACAGATATTGTAGAAATCATCAATGAGAGTATACAGATATTGTAGAAATCATCAATGAGAGTATACAGATATTGTATAAATCATCAATGAGAGTATACAGATATTGTAGAAATCATCAATGAGAGTATACAGATATTGTAGAAATCATCAATGAAAGTATACAGATATTGTAGAAATCATCAATGATATACAGATATGTGAAATCCTGAGTATCGACTCTTCAAGGAGCAAAGAATGAGTAACATGCGACTACTAGACAATCGTAAGAGGCGACTAGGTAGGGTCTAGTACTACTTGTAAATAAAAGCGAACCAGAATGAGTGATGAGATTTGTGGTCGATAACTGGGTCATACAGAGCTCGTGGTCAGGATCACTACATCACAAGTGGTTAACTAGTGGTCGATAGGTTAACTAGTGGTCGATAGGTTAACTAGTGGTCGATAGGTTAACTAGTGGTCGATAGGTTAACTAGTGGTCGATATGTTAACTAGTGGTCGATATGTTAACTAGTGGTCGATATGTTAACTAGTGGTCGATAGGTTAACTAGTGGTCGATATGTTAACTAGTGGTCGATATGTTAACTAGTGGTCGATATCGATTAACTAGTGGTCGATAGTTAACTAGTGGTCGATATGTTAACTAGTGGTCGATAGTTAACTAGTGGTCGATATGTTAACTAGTGGTCGATAGGTTAACTAGTGGTCGATATGTTAACTAGTGGTCGATAGGTTAACTAGTGGTCGATATGTTAACTAGTGGTCGATAGGTTAACTAGTGGTCGATATGTTAACTAGTGGTCGATAGGTTAACTAGTGGTCGATATGTTAACTAGTGGTCGATAGGTTAACTAGTGGTCGATATGTTAACTAGTGGTCGATAGGTTAACTAGTGGTCGATATGTTAACTAGTGGTCGATAGGTTAACTAGTGGTCGATATGTTAACTAGTGGTCGATAGGTTAACATGGTCGATATGTTAACTAGTGGCGATGTTAACTAGTGGTCGATATGTTAACTAGTGGTCGATAGGTTAACTAGTGGTCGATATGTTAACTAGTGGTCGATAGGTTAACTAGTGGTCGATATGTTAACTAGTGGTCGATAGGTTAACTAGTGGTCGATATGTTAACTAGTGGTCGATAGGTTAACTAGTGGTCGATATGTTAACTAGTGGTCGATAGGTTAACTAGTGGTCGATATGTTAACTAGTGGTCGATAGGTTAACTAGTGGTCGATATGTTAACTAGTGGTCGATATGTTAACTAGTGGTCGAAAGTTAACTAGAGTCGATATGTTAACAGTGGTCGATAGTTAACTAGAGGTCGATAGGTTAACTGTTGGCATATGTTAACTGTGGTCGATAGGTTAACAGTGTGATATGTAACAGTGGTCGATGGTTAACTGAAGTGGTCGAATATGTTAAAGTCGATATGTTAACTAGGTCGATATGGAGCGTTCAAAGAAGAAGAAGAGTATAAACAATGTTCTAGAACATGGAAAATAGTTGTGTCCTGACATAGGAAACATGGAGAAGAATGCAGAAAGAGAGTTGAACGATTGTGTCCTGACATAGGAAACTTGGAGAAGATACGATTGTGTCCTGGCATAGGAAACTTGGAGAAGAGTGTAGAAAGAGAGTTGAACGATTGTGTCCTGACATAGGAAACATGGAGAAGAATGTAGAAAGATAATTGAACGATTGTGTCCTGGCATAGGAAACATGGAGAAGAATGTAGAAAGAGAGTTGAACGATTGTGTCCTGACATAGGAAACATGGAGAAGAATGTAGAAAGATAATTGAACGATTGTGTCCTGGCATAGAAACACGAGAAGAATGTAGAAAGAGAGTTGAACGATTGTGGTCTCACATAGGAAACTTGGAGAAGAATGTGGAGAGAGAGTTGAAAGATTGTGTCCTGGCATAGGAAACACGGAGAAGAGTGAAGAAGAGAGTTGAAAGATTGTGTCCTGCA
>JADZMA010002677.1:0-11330 GCA_020796225.1 Arion vulgaris
CATCACGACGGTGGTCTTTCTAAAATTTTTTACGGAGAATCGGTCGACACAGAAACAAACAAATGAAAAAGATAGGAATGAAGAGAGAATTTTGAAGAAGATTACAAAGGGAGAAATCATATATTTTTAAACACATAAAGAGACGTCACACTCTGCTGAAAAACATCATGCAGGGAAATGATGGTGGTAAACGGGAAGCAACTGAGGCACTGTTGAACATCAGTCTTGATCCACCCCCAGTGGAGTGCCAGGGCCCAAGGGAAGCAAAGAATAGTACCACTGCAACCTGCAAGGCATGTCGTAAGAAGCGACTGATGTAGAACCTAGGAAGCTACCTAGTAATAAAAAACATCGCAGAAATTGGATAGGCTGGCCTCTTGTAGGCGCATAAATGGCGCAACGTACACTCACTCTTAGGCTCAGATCACATACAAATCACACAAAGTGGTTAACAAGTATCGATGTGGAGCGTTCGAAGAAAAACAAGAAGTCTTGATCCACAAACTGTTGTTATTTTTTGACAGATACAAACTTAGCACTCCAGTTCAGAATATTGCCATATCTACTGTCTAAGCTGTCCAGGCAGCGCAAGGTTTGACTTGTAGTGGCTACTGTCGCACTGTGGAATACCAGGAAATGAAATAGGAGACTGACTGGCCAAAGAAAGTGCTACAGGTGAGCAACCGGATGTGACAGTTACCTACCACCAAAATTAAAAGAGGATTACATCAATCAGAAAGTTACCAATACCAACACAAGAGGACTACTATAATATGAGCAGATTAGAACAAGTTGTCATTCTGCGCATTAGAACAGAACATAATCTACTCCGCAGCCGCCTGAGTGGTTACCGGGGCCCAAATTTGGGGTGTAAAGAATAGAACCACTGTTACCTGCCACGCATGTCGTAGAGGCGACTAAGGAGGTTTGGCTGAAATCGGATGCCCATGTCCTAAACTTGTAGAAATCTATGCGTTTAGGCCTACCAAACCAATGTGCAACGTATACACGTTCTTGGAAAAGATCAAACATATCACAAAGAGTGATTAAAATTGGTCGTAAGAACGAACGCGAAGAAGAAGAAGAACAATCATTTGTGTTCTGGCACAGGTCCCACACAAACTTGTGATATACACATGACATGCTTGTAAAATGTACAGCAATGTAGAAGATTACTTAATAAAAATTACGGAATATGGACACAGCGACTGGTTTATGGTTGAAACCGGAGTAAAGCAAGGCTTTATTCTATCTCCACTATTGTTTGGAGTGGCCATTGGATGCGAAAATGTTGCAGGGGCAAAATTGGCATTGAAAATAGTCAACTAGAAGATTTGGATTTTGCAGATGATATTGCTTTGTTAAGTAGAAACAACCAAGATATGCAAAAAAAAACAGACAACTTGTCATCTATAGCATTAAAAGTTGGACTGCAGATAAGCTATGAAAAAACAAATATAATGAAGACACCTATGGCAAGTAACGCAGATACCAGACTGGAATCTAAAATGATAAAAATAACAGAGCAGTTCACCTATTTGGTAGCAATTTTGATTGCACAGGAAATGTTAAAAAAGAAATTATGATAGAATTGGCAAAGCAACATCAGATTTTAAAAGTCTAAATAAAATATGGAACTGCAAGTTATATAGTATTAAAACTAAATTACGAATTTTCAATTCAAATGTTGTATCAATCCTAACATATGCTAACGGGGTTGGAAAATGACTAAGATATGAAAGCAAGTTGAATGCATATGAAAATAGATGTCTGCGAAAAATAATGAATATAAAATGGAACGAATTCAAAAGAAGTGATGAAATCAGAGACATGTCTGGTCAATCACTAGTGACAACTGTTATAAGAAAGAGAAGATGGAGATATGTTGGACACATCTTGAGGAGAAATGATCAACGAATATCAAAGCAGGCATTGAAGTGGATGCAAAGGGTTCAAGAAAGAGAGGTCGACCTAAGGAGACCCTGAAGCGTACTTTGCTGAGAGAGGCAGGAAATATCGGTCGCAGTTCCATGGATGATACTGAGCGGGTTGCCCAGGATAGAGAGATATGGAGAAATTACTTGCAGGTCCTATGTAACGTATAACGGTACGAGAGGAATTATTTTTAATGTAGAAGATATGATGCAGTATTAATTATCAAATTTAGCTCAACCAATAACAAATTAAAAGTCACATCAGAAGGCTAAAAAAGAAAGTGTAGATGATCTTGCAATAGATACATTTGAAATTATTAATAGACTATGTTTTGTAACACCGCTACTTGAGATAATCAGTGCAATTTAAATATTACAAACCCTTCACATTAGCCTACCGTATCGTGGTTGGAGGGTTTGCGTGTCTTGATGATCCTTCAGGCCATGTCGGCCGAAGTCCAACTCCTAACAGGTCCAACAAAGCCAAACAGACTGAAGGTGAAAAGCTAGACAAAATGATGGGGAGCATAGTGAGGCCCCATAAGGTGACAGTGCAAAATCAACTCACTCCCCAGCTATGGGTTAAATGGCGGTCCTCATCTCACTTGAGGATGGTATCTTTTTCTTGTCTTATCTCCTACATCTATTACAACTTTCCTATCCTTCGAGTTAGACCACAGTCTGCTCCAGAACAAAAAGAGTGCTGGAGCAGGGGGCAACCAGCCAAGAGGCGCACTATAGTAATCAAGTTGCCATACACTAACGAATAATGAGTATGTCTATATATTCTAAATGTTATTGCACTTGCCCTGTGATGGATACTCAAGCAGGTACAGTGCCGGGCCCTCTACCTCGAAAGGGCCCAACCCCATTTACTGATTGTCCTACAATGCACTGAAATGCTGATGGTGACTACAGCAAAAGAGATGACTACAGTAACAAAGTAAAACTTGAAAACATCTAGAATGAAGAACAAGTACATGTATGCTGTTTGCAAGAGACCCACCTGAATGAAGATGTAGGGATTCAAATTCAGAGACTTCCAGTGGTATGGATCAGACTGTACAGATAGAAGAAAGGAGGGGTACAACTTGTAGAAACAACATCAGCACATGTCAGTTTGAGAGTACATGGAGGGTGCAGAATATCAGATGCTGCATTTAGGGGCATCAAGTAGAGTTTCACTTAATCAACTACTACTGTCCAAGTGACTGCCCACTGGCACTAGTCTCATTTCCAACAAAGGAAAAACTTATGGTGCGCTGTGACTTTAATAGTAACTCACAGAACTGGGTGTACGATCATATGGACAGTAGGGGCGAGGAGCTTGAAAACTGGCAGGATGGCAAAACCTAATCCTTGTCAACCAACTAAAAATCAGCCAACCTTCTACTCTAAATTATGGCCACCACCTCTACACCAGACTTGAGATTCCACTCTTCAGACTTGGAGTAGAACATAACATGCTTTGTTTGGAAACAGCTAGTGGACAATGACCATCAGCCATTCTGTTTAACTGTTGAAAATCAATTCATCAAGGAGAGCAGCACTCTTATCTAGATGGAATTACAAAATGGCAGACTGGACAATGTACAAGTATCACACCATTATACTGACAAAGATCTAACTTAGATAATGACATCAATAAGATAGTTGGTGAATCCAGTAGATGAATAATACAAGCTGCATATGAACAATTTCTAGATGGGTGCAAAGGTAATAAAAGCCTTACTTGAAAAAAAAATTAAAAATTAATTGGACCCTACCAGGAAGTGCCATCACAAGTTAATGTGATAAACTCTGAGCTCAATCAATCCTTCAATCGAGAGCGCTCAGAGTTTTAAAAGGGGTAGTATTTTGCCCCTGAACTGAAGACAATTGGCTGATAAACAATATACTCTACAGAAAAATTAGATACTTTGGTCACATCAAGCGTCACGATGGCCTGGAGAGAACAATATTAGAGGCATGGTCTCGGGACGCAGACCAAGAAGTTGATGACTCCAAGATATTAAAGAAACCATGAATATGACCATCGGCGAAGTGGCTGAACTGGCTAGAGATAGAGTGAATTTCAAATGCGCTGCAAAGAGAGCAACGTCCTATAAAGGATACGCACCTTGATGATGATGAGTATTTTGCCATACGTGACGGCTCCCACCCTTTGCCCTCGATCAAGTAGGCGCTGTCACTGTAAGAACAGATATTACACTTTGATCTTACCAAAGGCCGAGAAACGATACAAAAACATAAATTTAATGGGAACTTTAAATATTATAAATAAATAGTAAAAAAGTGTTTCCAATCGTTCATTGTTATAATAACCTACAGAGAGGGTTTGAAAAATAGTCTTTAGACTCATTATATTGCTCCTCTGCACGGAAATCTTTATTTTTGGGGTCCGCCCCGGATGTGCCATACCAGGTGGACCCGTACAGAAACGTGAAAACGTTTATAAACTATCAAGCCCCATCAATCCTTCGATCATGGACTCCTATTTTGTAAAGGGTAGCCATGTGGCATTTAATGAAAGCTCCCGACCTTCGGCTTCGATCAAATGGGCAATAGTTAACCGTAACACAGGCTGATACCTCTGAGAACTCATATAATGGACCACGTGGCAGATATCAAGCGATACAGATACTACACTTTGATCTTAGCCAAAAGGCCGAGAAGCGATCCGGAAATCTTTTTTTTATTTTCATATTCAATTTATTACTAGTATAATTATCTTTTAATTAGAACATTGCTAGCACTAACAGATTGCATAATAATTATTTTTGTCTATATTTAAAGTTTTTTTAAAAGTTGTCTCCCTTGAAGAATAAAACAAGTTTTTATTTTTGTTAGTAAAACTAAGTTAGATATCTATTATAAAGTACCTGCAAAATGTTATAAATGGATGTAATAACTGTAAAAGCAGTCTGAAATTGAGGTGGCACATCAATGAATGATAAAAGCGGCATAAGAGCGATCGCGAGAGAGATGAGCGCTTACCACATTGATGACATCAGCTCTGTCCCTACTTCTGCCAGCTTGAGCCGAGTCATTGTATGCAAGAAAGTGTCATAGTTCCCCAGATGGCAGCGGAGGAATGGACAGTTAGCCAGATAGTTAGAGTAGTATAATTAGATTATTTAATAGTTGAGACTATGTGTTGTACTCTCTATGCAGAAGTGCAACACATAACTACAAGACACGACGTTTTTGTGTAGTAAAATAGTGACGAGTTAGTAACGAATTAGTAAATATGGAGACAAACGAAACACATGAAGACGAACGGACGTGTTCTGTATATATATTTGTGAAACATCAATAAATATATGAATCTGCAACTGAGTCATAGTTGTCCACTATGTTGTTTGTATTGTCCCGGAAAGGAAATACTGTTTTAACTACTATGGAATAATAAATCTAACAGAGGACCATCTATATGAATATAAAAATGAAACATCAAGTGAATACGACCGCCAGAAAGGGGAAAAATGAAAGGTACACAAGAAGGAACGTATGACAGGATGAATATACATAGGAGAGAATAAGTGGCAAGATAAAATGTAACACAAGAAGAATGCACAGCTATAAACTGGAACAGGTATATCAGATCATAAGGTTGAATCTAGACTCTCTATAAAATATAATATAATATGGAACTACCTGATACTTTGACTCGCCAATTACATCAATTCAATATGTCTGGTCATTGAAAGAAACAGACGTCAGCCAATGTCAATAGAGGATATAATTTGACTCTAATGTCCGTATGTATGTATGTACGCATCGGAGGGGTAAAAGAAAGGAACCACTATACTACTACAAACTGTCACACCACCGCCATCCTGACACTCATCACGAACTGGTGGAGGGAGCAGAAACCCTCCTCCTAAAAGTAAGCACGTTCTAGCCTGCACTCCAGCATGGTTGGGTGTGTGCAGGGGGTGTCAGTGTCTTGAAATATGACCTCGAAGATGTTCCCATTCCACGCAAAGACTTTCAGATTCAATCCTTTAAAGCATATTCGTCGAGTCTGATACGATATTCGTCCAGATCGGCAAATATAGATTTTGAGGTCAACAATAGGATATCCAAAGCCAGTGCTGCGTTCGGAAGGTTACGTGTCACTTTGTGGGAACGGAAGGGGATAAGCATAGTCACAAAGCTGAAAGTTTACAGGCCATAGTGCTAACCACGCTGCTGTACGCAAGCGGACATGGACAGTGTATAGCAGACACGCAAGAAAATTAAACCATTTCCACACAAGCTGTCTACGCAGAATACTAAAAATAAACTGGCAGGACAAAATTCCAGACAGCGAAGTCCTCAGAGCAAAAATCCCAAACGTCAACACCCTGTTGCAGAAGGCCCAAGTGAGATGGGTCGGTCACGTTGCTCGGAAGATGAAAATGAGATGATGGGCTTTATGGTGATTATCTAATGAAAGTGATGATGATGATTAATATGATAGATACATTGATACATACATTTAAAATATGATATATACATTTAAAATATGATATATTGATACATACATTTAAAATATGATACATTGATACATACATTTAAAATATGATACATACATTTAAAATATGATACATACATTTAAAATATGATACATTGATACATACATTTAAAATATGATACATACATTTAAAATATGATATATTGATATATACATTTAAAAAAACGTTTTAAAGAAAATACAGGAAAATATTATACAAAGTATAACATTTGCATTTTCAAAATTGCTTTCCCACGGACATGCTCTTGGTGGCTCTTCCCATCTGAGCTCGGCGACCAGAGACAACAAAGTCCAGACATGCTCTTGGTGGCACTTCTCATCTGAGTTCAGCGGCCAGAGACAACAAAGTCCAGACATGCTCTTGGTGGCACTTCCCATCTGAGTTCAGCGGCCAGAGACAACAAAGTCCAGACATGCTCTTGGTGGCACTTCCCATCTGAGTTCAGCGGCCAGAGACAACAAAGTCCAGACATGCTCTTGGTGGCACTTCTCATCTGAGTTCAGCGGCCAGAGACAACAAAGTCCAGACATGCTCTTGGTGGCACTTCCCATCTGAGTTCAGCGGCCAGAGACAACAAAGTCCAGACATGCTCTTGGTGGCACTTCTCATCTGAGTTCAGCGGCCAGAGACAACAAAGTCCAGACATGCTCTTGGTGGCACTTCCCATCTAAGTTCAGCGGCCAGAAACAACAAAGTCCGGCATGAGTAAAAATACCGTGTCGTCTGTTCTTTTGTCCCTCGGCTTGAGACGTAGACAAGTCTCTACACGACTCGATCCTTATTTTGATTAGGGAGAGGGGAAAGGGGGAAGAGAAGAAACAATATTACCAGATCCTTTGTTCTGTTTTACCACCTGACGTTTGGACTTGTGCTGGTGCGAATATGTCACAATATGACACTTTCACCATACCTTGGATGTGTATACAAGGGATTTTATTCTATATTGGATTTGGATGCAAGGCATTTCACCATACATTTTAACATACATATTAACATACATTTCAACATACATTTCAACATACATCTCAATATACATTTCAACATACATCCCAATATACATCTTAATATACATCTCAACATACATTTCAACATACATCTCAATATACATCTTAATATACATCTCAACATACATTTTAACCTACATCTCAATATACATCGTAATATACATTTCAACATAATAAAGGCATGTATGTTATGGTACTGAACATGTGTCAACATGCATCTAAACATACATTTCAACATACATTTCAACATAATAGAGGCATGTATGTTATGGTACAGAACATATGTCCGATTAAATAGCAGCATTATTTTTATTTTTTGTTCTCTTTCTTTTCTTCTTTTTTTTTGGAGAAATTGTGCGTTTTTTTGTTTTTTTGTTTTTTCCTCCATAATACATTTCAACATACATTTCAAGGAAAATTGCAATTTGACAGTGATGTTTGAAATACATTATAACAATAAGGACATGTGCAATTTAACAGTGATGTTTCCAATTAAAGAGCTTTCAACAATAAGTTTCATTTCCATACATACATCATATTATGGATGCGGCTTTCTGAAGGAATATTTGTTGGAATAGATGAGCATTGTATGTTTTGATGTAAAATTTTGCTGCATTCCTGCAGGTCCATGAGTGCCTGTATTCTGCGAGCAGTATAAGTAATTTTGTGTGTATGTCTGGAGTTGTTTTGGGGAGTGTGTTTAGCATGATGCTCTGATATATCTCATCTTTTTATTTGTGTGTGTTTTGATTATGTTTCGAAGTGATTCTGTGGTTGGTCTGACTGTGTTGCATTGAAAGAATATGTGCTCTTCCGTTTCTTGTATGTTTGTTCTGCATAGCTGGCATTTTGTTACTTGTCTGGGTCTGTTTGCTACCCGTTCTCTTGTAGGTGTCATGTTGTATATTAGTCTGAATGTTACCTCTCGGGCTTTGATTGGAATGTTTGGATTGTGTAAGTTTACGAAAGTGTTGGTGTGGTCTGTTATGAAATAGTTATAACCTCTTTTGATTCTGAGGTGTAATGGTGGAGCTTGAAGCTTAACTAAATGTTTATATATTTTTGTTGTTGTCTGATGTATCAGTTTTTCGTTTCCTTGTATGGCTTGAATGCATGTTTTGTAGAATGTGGGTAGTGAACCAAAATAGTGTGGCACTGAGTTTTCCAGTGGGACCAGTTTGGTTAATCTGAGTCCTATGTAGTAGTGCGCTAGCGTGTGATGTTCTGGATGTTTGATGATGTGGCTTATATGGTTTATTCTGAGTGCTTTTATTTTTGTCTGTATGTCTTGTAGAGCAATGCCTCCTTGTCTCTTGTCTTGTATGAGTGTTGCGTGCTGTATACTGTATATTGTGTTTCCGAAGACGAATCTTCTGATCTGTTTGTTTATATCTCTGATCGTCCGTTTTGGAGGGTCAAAGACTGTAGCTGTGTAGATAATTTTTGGAATAATGTATGTGTTGACAACGACACTTCTGCCAAAAATTGTTGATGTCTTGAACTTGTATCTGTTGATCATATCTGTTATATGTGCTACCATGTTCTGCCATGTGCTTGAGTGTGTTCTGTTTGGGTGCGATGGAAATGTGATACCGTATAGTTTCATGTTATTTGTTGCTGTAATGCTAAAAGGGAAGTCTGACTTGTTCTTCCATTTTCCTATTCCCATTATTGAAGATTTGTGTACGTTTATCTTTGCCCCGCTACCTTTCCCAAACATTGTGAATGTGTTTAAAATGTTTTCTACAGATCTAGTGTTTGGCGGGAAGAAGACGGTGTCGTCTGCGTAAGCAAGCAACTTCCGTTCTCCTTTCCTTTGTATAAAGGTGCCTTTAATGGTGCTGTCTTGTCTGATCTTTTTCCAAGAGTGGTTCAATGCTAGAACATACAACAGGGGAGACAGAGAGCAACCTGTCTAACTGACCGGGTTAACTCAAAGTTCCACTTATTGTATGGTTCACCAATACCCTACTTTCGGGTTTGGTGTATAGTATTTTAATCCACTCTCGGAAATATGTACCTATGTTGCAGTTGAGTAGTGTTTTATGTAGGTATGTGTGTGATATTCTATCAAAAGCTTTCTCCTGATCTAACGATAGGATCGACGATTGACAGTCTTTCTGGTGTGTAGGGATGATATCTCTAATGAAGTGTGTATGCTGGTGTATGTTTCGACCTTGTACACTGCACTGTTGATCTTCATGCACAAGTGTTGACATGAATGGTTTCAGTTTATTTGTCAGAGTTTTTGTCAGTATTTTGTAGTCTACGTTTAATAAGGATATTGGTCGGTAGTTTTTCAGTTGTGTTTTGTCAGAGTTGTCTTTAGGAATGAGAGTGATGTATGATAAGTTCATGCTGAGAGGTAGTTCCTTCTCTTCAAAGGAGTCTGTGTAAACTCTCAGTAGGAGAGGGCCCAAGATAGGGAAGAAGTGCTGATAGAATTCCACTGTGAGTCCGTCTGGACCCGGTGATTTGTTCTTTTGCATTGTGTTGACTGCTTGCGTTATGTCGTTTAGTGTCAGTTCCGTTTCTAGTTTGTCTTTGTCAGGTTGAGACAGTTTCTTTGTGTATTCCATGAAGTCGTCTTGTATGTGCTGCTGTGTGTTTCCTTCTGTGTATAGGGCTTTGTAATATTTTTCAAAGGCTGTTGTTATTTGTGGTATCTCGGTCTGCATGTTGCCCTCCAAGTCTATTACTCTTTCTATCTGTTTGCAGTGTTGTATGCTTTGTTCTATTGCCATGTACTGTTTGCTTGGTGTTTCTTGTGTGATTGTGTTCAGCTTTGTCCTCAGTAAGGCGCCCTGAAATCTGTGATGTCTGTACTGTTCTAGTTCATCTTGTAATGTGTGGATGTTTTGGTGCGTTCTGTCATTTGTCTTGATAGTCTGATTGCGTCCTCTAATATTTGTTCTTGTCGTATTCTGTCTCTGTTGATGTGAGATGATTCTTTTTGTCATCTCCTTAACCGTGTTCTTAGCTAGTTCCCAATGTTGATGCACATTGTCTATGGGTACCTGGTTTGTGTATGTGAGGATGAGGTGGGTTATGCGTTCAATGTATGTTTTGTTTAGAAGAAGTGTGTTGTTGAATTTCCAGTGCGGGAGCGCTTGGAAATTCGTATCTGCCTGTGTGGTGCTTATGGTTGTTATGACCGCTTTATGGTCTGTGAAAATAAGTGTTTCTGGAAGATGTTTAGTTTTGCTTATGTGATGGTATGATGGTACATATATTCTGTCAATGTGCTCTCCTCACTCTGTTTGCTTGTGTAGTTTCAGTGCCGTTAGGATGTATCTGTCTGTAAGAATCTGTCAGACTGTGTATTTCTATTATGTGTGTGTGTGTCTAGCTGGTGTGTGGTTTCTTTATTAGCGCTAAGAATTTGTGTTCTGATATCTCCCCCAATAACGTCCATATTGGTGAGGACACAGTTGAAATCTCCACCTAATATTATATTTTGTCCCTGTATGACGAGTGAGTAAAAGTCCAAATTTTCATAAATTTGTGCTGGTATCTGTAGTCTGGTGGTCATGTATGTTGACTATTGTTATGTTGTGTGTCCTTTTACTTTAGCCCAGACAAGCTCTATCGGATTGAGGTGAGCATGATATGGAGGTAGTCACAAAGACGTGTGGCCGTATTCCGCAATGATTTTGTCAATATGAAACACCTTTGTTTATTTGTCATCTCACCAGGTGCAACAACTCGGGTTTCAAATATGTATCATCGAAGCTGATATTTTCCTTAGCAAGCCAAGTCCTAATTTGATCTTTTGTATTTGATGCAGTTGGTACTTTGTCTTCCGCTGATACTGTTGTGATAGGATGCATTATCCATTACCAAGTATGATGGTCTGTTTAGAATTGGAAGTA
>JADZMA010002678.1:0-11329 GCA_020796225.1 Arion vulgaris
AGTGTCAGGGAGGATGTGGTCATTCTCTAAGTGACAAATTACCTTTCTGGCTACTATCTTCTCTAGTAATTTGCCATATACATTTTGCAAGGTGAGTATGCGATAGCTGCTGAGCAGTTTAGTGTATGTTGTGGTGCTCGTTGAATAATCACATAGTCAAGGCTGTCCTACCCCGTGTAATATTTGATGAACATACCATCGAGCGCAGAGACAGGCTGCGCTATCTGGGATAACCTTTGATCGTAGTCTATCTTTCAAATGCCATATTGAACAGACGATACAACGGTGCAAGCGTGGTCTTACGGCTCTTAAAGTTATGGTGGCACACCTTGAGCAGAAACTACTTGCCCTTTTGTTTGATCGACTGGTTATGTCAGTGGTAGATTACGGACTCAGATTCTACGATATCAAGATCACAATGTGAACGCTCGAACAGGTTCAGAATGAAGGTATGCGTATAGTCCTGGACTGCACTAGGAATACCCGATTGTGAAGATGAGATATATGATTGGCCTTCTGTCACTACGCTCCCGTCATACAATCCCCCAAACTAAGGCATATATGCGGTTACTGCCGATAGAAACATCCACTACCAAGAACACCAATGATGTTAGGGCACGAGAATCAAGCGTGGCATGTCGTGGATGGCCCAGGCTGAAAGAACAATTGGCCAGATGACTACGGTTGCGACCCTACCAAAAGGGAAGTATGATCCCAACAGATGGTAGCAGACCAACTATCTCAACGTTATCATTACTCTTGGAAGAAATGTAGAGTTGGGGCAACATGAAGGCTGATCTCGCAGTTAAGCGCTGATAGAAGATAATGCAAGGGATGATGATGTTACCGATGGGTTGGTTCATCGTAGTGGAGAGAATCCGGCTGGGTTTCTTGGCTAATGCGCATGGTAGGGTTGTTGCAGAGCGAAGTGGGGCATACAGGACAACTACTTTTAGTAGATGATGGAGGTTGAGGCCGTTGCTGCTGTCCTCTATTGGATCTCTGGGACTTTACTTACTGGGGCAGATGTTGTATCTGACTCTCAGTCGATGCTTCATAAGATCCAGAAGGGCAGGTTTCGGTATGAGTGGATGTCGTCATGAAGTTTCTAACCTCCAGCGCTTACATGGATATAATGTCCTGGGCATCCCAGGTGTTTACGGTAATGAGAAGGCGGACAGGCTTGCATCAATCGATTGATTGGGGAGTTGAAGATGGATAAGGGGATATTCTTGTCTCTTCGCGACTCTCTGTTGGATGAGGACACTAAAATCGATGTTGAATCGATCAAGCGATTTAAGCAGTTTGGAGTTGCCCGTTGTTCAAGTCGAACTGGTTACCTGAGAGGCAGAGTGAGAGGTGTGTTTAATCAGCGAGCCACAGGAACCATCAGTATGCATACTCTTCGATATCTGTTGGGAGACTGAGCACCTATGGGTCTGCCGGAGTGCAATGACGTCAGTTTAGTAATCAATAACCAATCTATGACCCAATCTGGAGTGGTCATTTTGAGTAAATTCTGAAAACTTATTGTAAAATCTTCTTATCATGCTTTCAAATGCGAACAAGAATATCAACATCAGTTGTTTCCATTGAAGAAAGATTTGAAAACTGATAACATTGTCAAATGTTAGTACAACTAAGTTTGACACGAACCAAAAATAATTGCTTTGCTTTGATCAAATTGGAATCATTTACTTACAGTTGTAAGTTCTTTTCATTAAATGTGTTGTATAAATCTGACAGATTAGCAATATTGCTATAACCTTTCAATAAAATCTATCTAAAAGAATCATTTTTGTTTTCAGAAAAAAAAACCTTTGTGAGTTCAAAGAGTTCATAACATCATATTAGAGAGGTACCTCGCCCGAGTGGGGACCGGGGCCCAAATTTGGGGTGTAAAGAATAGAACCACTGTTAGCCATGCATGTCGTAAGAGGCGACTAGGGAGGTTTGGCTGAAATCGGATACATGTGTCTTAAACGTGCTAAGAAGTCTATGCGTTTGGGGCCTCAAACCAATGTGCACTATACACGTTCTTGGCAAAGATCAAACATATCACAAAAGGGATTAAAATTGGTCGTAAAGAACGAACGGAAAGAAGAAGAGAGTACCTGTTCACAGCCATCGAACTTCTGTATTGCAATAGTAAACGATTGAAGTCTTCGTTGTTTTCATCACAAAGCTTTCTAAATAATCTTTCATCGAGGGTATCTTCTTCTGGTCATGTTAACTGATGTAATTGAATACTGTAATGCGCGATGGATGGCGTCTGTGGCTTAGGGGATAGTGACTCGGTCTATTAACCCTACGTTCTGAGTTCGAATCACGCTGCGGACAGTTTGGTTGCAAAATTTTTCGCGTGGTTTTTTTACAAAAGAACGATGGCACCCGTTCAGAAAGCAATGGTAAACTACTGAACGTAATAATGCCTAGAAAAATCACAAACAGGGCTGAAAAGCTGGGGTTGATTAGAAAAAGTCCCTAGTTCGTAATTCCATACCGGCAGTTGAACTTCGGTCAATCAGATGAGCCAGAATTCATAGCTGTTCAACTCCTTATCAACAACACTAAGATGACACTATACAATATATACTCACCACCCTCCATTAAAACTGAGCTGGAAGCTATCAAAGTTCAAGATGACAACTTGCTTATAGTGGGAAAGACTCAACAGCCACTCACCAAGCTGGGGCTATGACACGCTAGATCCTCGAGGTGAAAGCCTTGAAGAATGGCTGATCACTAACAGTCTCACCATTCTCAACCACCCAGATGATCCTCAAAACTACTCACGACGGTGGCCCACAACAAGCACCCCAGATCTGGCTTTTGCTACAGACGACATTCACAGGATAACCAAAAGGGCAAGCCCGCCCGATTGGAGGTAGTGACCATAGACCAGTGAAACTCCTCTAATAACATTAACAGGAGGAACTTACAACTCTCCCCCTAGTTGGAATTACAAAAGGCAGACTGGAAGCTTTTCCCAAGAACTGAACCCAAGTACTGTAAAGAAATTAATCAATCGGGAAAAGTGGACAGAGATGCACGTTCATTCAATAAAGCCTTTTTAGATGCTGAAAAAAGGCTATCCAGAGGGAGGAAAAACTAAAAGCCATATTGGACCCCAGAGAGGGAAGTTCTCATAGCTCGCTTTGCAGTGCCAGAAATACAATGGAACTCCCCAACGGAAAAATGTAATGCAACACAATAGAGCAAGGGCCCTTTATGTTAGAAAAAGAAACCAGCAGTGTAGAAAATCCTGGAAAGAAAAGACAGCCTCTTTGAACAGGGAAAAAAGATACCCCAAAAGTTGTGGAGATTTACAAAAGCCTGAACGATGACAACCCATCTAGAGGAAAACAGTTCTCAGCAAGGAAACAATTTCCTGGGAAAGCGAGCAGCCCCCCTGAGGGCCCCATGTTACAAGCAAGCTCATGCTCAATAAGTCGGGAAAAAGGGAAAGAAGTCGAAGTGAGATAAATGCTCCCATTCAAAAGCAACAAGTGAACCCTTATGGAGGTAGACATCCCCAACTGAGCTGGAGGCACTGAAAAAGCTCAATGTAAAGGCCCCAGGCCCAGATGGAGTATCAAACGACATGCTCAAACAAATAGGCCCAATACACAGAGTCTTCTACTCCAGTTTTTTAACAATAGTTGGAGACGGGGAGAGTCCCAGACATCGGAAAAATGCCACAATCCACCCAATTTTCAAAAGTGGAAAAGACAAAAGGACCCAAGAGCTCAGACCTATAAGTTTGCTAAGTTGCACTGCAAAACTGCTGGAGAGTGATAACCACTAGACCCCAGTGGTTTAGAACCCAACCATAAACTGGATCCAGCCCAGACAGGCTACAGGCAGCATAGAAGCACTGATGACCAAGTGGCATCCTCGCACAGGACATAGAAAATGGCTTCCAAGAAAAGAAAACCCTCACAGTGTTCTTCGACATGTCTAAGGCCTTCGACAAAGTCTGGAAAGATGGTTTGCTACTCAAGCTCTTACGCAGTGGAATACGGGGTAGAATGTACTATTGGAAAAAGACTTTCTTACCCATAGACAAGCATCTGAAAATTGGATGGAGTGCACAGTCCCAGATTCAAATTAGAGCAGGAGTCCACAGGGTGTCTGTCCCATTGCTTTTCCTGGTATATATTAATGATCTGCCACAACCTCTGCCCAGACATGTATCACACTCTCTCCATGTGATGATCGGGCTGTGTGACACCTCCAGTTTCTGGGTCCTGCCATCTTTAAACCCCAGGCCAGCCTGAACAGCGTCATAATGTGGGCAAGTAAATGGGGTCTAGAAATAAACCGGAGCAAAACTTTTAACGCTTTTCTCATTGTCAAAAAAGGAAAAGACCTTCGACTGAAATTTAACGATGATATCTTTTCCGTTCCCATACCCCAACCTTTTTGGGAGTTAAACTTGACAGTCGTCTGACATGGAAACATCACATAATGGAAACAAACAAAAAGGCTATGGGGAAACAAAGTGTGATGCGGAAGCGGGCTGGAACTACCTGGGAGCTGATATTCAATCCTAGTCAGGTGTACACTGGTTTCAGTTAGACCGACCCTCGAATATGCATCATCGACATGGATATCAGCAGCCCATTCAAACAAATCGATACTGGAAAAAACCAAAACAGGTGTCTGCGTACTATTTTGGGGCCATGAAATCTCACCAATTGTAGAAATGGAAAAGGCAGAACATCCAGCCTTGGAAGACAGAAGAAGGAGAAAAGTGATTCTACAGACTGAAAGGATCAAAAAAATGTCTCACCATCCACTGCATGAAAAATGGCGCTAGAACAAAAAAACAGACTAAAGGGACAAGTCAAACCACAAAGCAAAAGAAATGGAAAGTCATACTTGGAACTACTAAATCATAATTCCATCTGAAATTTCTTTTGATCACTGGGAACCAGACTCAGTACCACTAAACTTCTCAACCTCCATCCCTAAATTATTAAGCAAAGATGCCGAGCCTAATCTAGTGAAAAAAGCAATTACAATGGAATATCTCATACATGTTTCAGAAGACAGCTGGATAAAAATTTAAAAGATGGATCGGCAATGGGACAACCATGAATGGTGGAGCAGGATACATTAGGCACCCAGATGCTCACTGTGTCTCTAGCGGGTCCCACTGGAAGAATATGTTCCAACTACAAAGCAGAACTCATGCCCTTCTATGGCAGCCAGCCATGAATAAGCTGCAAGCAGCTGCAAGCAAGATGGTATTTCTTACAGACTCATTGTCAGCTATACAAGCCCTGGGCTAAATCCACTGACAGCACAGTACAAAAACTACAAAGAGAACTTGCTCAGCTTTCAGAAAGGCAGAAATTCACTTGCAGTGGATTCCATCTCACTGTGGCATTGCAGGCTATGAGAGTGCTGATGTCTTAGCTAAGGAGGGGAGTGCCAAAGACAAATTTACCAACCCTTGTCTTTTTAAAAGGTCAAAACCCTCATACAGGGAAAAACTGCAGTAGACTGGAAGACAAACACTGGATATGATTATGGAAAAAACTCAATCAAAGACCTAAGCAGAACAGACCAGGTCATTATATTTCGACTACGCACCAGACACTGCAGACTCAACAAACACTTATACAGACTAGGAATAAGTCAAACGGCTCTCTGCCAGTGTCAGCAGGCAGAACAGACACCATATCCTGCAAGACTGTCTCTTCTGTGGGCTGAGAAGCAACATGTGGCCACACCCAGTCGACCTGAAAACTTTAAACTTTGGGGGAAACCTGACAGACCTGAAGCTGTCTGCCCAGTTTGGGGTCCACAGTAAATTAAACGCATGACCAGAGATCGCTGAAGAAGAAGAATTACGCAAAGTCCTGTAATGGATATACAATTAACTTTTAATGCGCGATGCAGACAATTACTAATATTTTTTGTAACAAAACGCTGTCGGTGAATCACACAATGCACGATACATTTTGGACCTTTTTAAAAAAATGAAATCAACTGGGTGTAGCATCCAAACATTGCCAGAGCACCATCGGGCATACAAGAATTTTTCGGCGGTATTTTGTTCTTAAAATGGTATTCTCGTCAAATATAGATTTGTCTTTATTGTCCGTATCTAATGTTCTTGCAAATAATAGTTCTTGACAAATGTTTTTATCTTTTATGAAGCGAACGTGTGGGGCTTTGAATTTTCCAGCAAGGGGCGGCGGATGGTCCTCACCCCCCAAAATTTAAATTCTCTTTTTCTTCTTCTTTGCGTTCGTTCTTTGACCAATTTAAATCACTCTTTGTGATATGTTTGATCTTTGCCAAAAACGTGCATGCCTTGCTTTTGGTTTGGTGGCTTCCAAAGTTCAGGACACATGCATCCGATTTCAGCCAAACCTCCTTAGCGCCTCTTACGACATGAGTGGCAGGTAACAGTGGTTCTATTCTTTCACCCCAAATTTGGGCCCCGGTAACCACTCGGGCAATCATAGAGCTCTTAAATTTTATTATTTTGTCTGGTATTCCCTACATCTCAGATTATTCCACAAGGAGATTCTGTGTAGACTATCAAAGTTTTTGTTTTTTTAAATCAATGAAATTTAGTATGAGTGGTTGTTGCTTCTCAATATGTTCCTCCAAAATTAGTCGTAGGTAATTATTTGGTCTAAGCACTTCTCCCAGAAATAAAACCAGCTTGTTATTCTCTCAGGGTTTTGTCCACTGCTCCTTTGATTCTATTAAGAATAATTTTGCAGAAAGTCTTGGTCATTATTGATAATAGGGTGATCCCTCTCCAGTTGTTGCAATCTTTGAGATCATCTTTTTGGTGGAACTTAACAATTATTCCTTTTTCCATTGATCTGGGACAGTTTCTTCTTCCCATACTTCATTAAATAGTTCTTGCACCTGGCTAATGTTGTTCTGCCAGAGCTTTTCTGCGTAATGTTGTCATCACGACTTTTTATTTTTATCAAGGAATGGATTCCTCCTCACCTCAGCTACACTTTTTTTCTTCATTAAGGGTAGAAACTGTTTCTTGCCTCTTTCAAACTTGAGTAGTACTGGTGGATCAGGTCTATTCAATTTTTTAAAAAATGTTCTGCCCTCTTTTCTTCCTCAGTATCGTGTTGAACACCATTTTTTATCTTGATTGGGCCCCCCTTTGAAACAAAATTTCCAGTAAGTTTTTTTAGTGTATTGTATAGCATTTATTTTATTTTAAAACCTTTTTCCCCCCTTTTTTAAACCAGTCATTGACATATGCTCTTCCCCGCTCTTTTCATTTCCCTTGTCTTTTGTCTATATTCCTCTTTGCATTCATTTTGCATTCTTGTTTTAAATATCGCTGTTTCATTTTTCTTCTTTCTTAGTTCATTTTCACCCCCAAAACCCGACCTTTTCTTAATTCAACGATATTTCTTTTCTTCTTTATTTTGTGTTTGTGTATTTCCAGTTGTTTTTTTTTAGTATGGTGAATTTTCAATTTCAGTTTAAATTTTCCCCTTCATAAATTTGATTTTTACATCCCCCTCTGTATGCCGAAACCCAGCAATGATGTTTAAAATTGTTATATGCAAAATTGGTCAATCTATTCCTGGTCACTCCATCTGGTATCCAAGTAAGTTTTAATTTCCTTTTGCAAAATGTACCCCCAATTCAATTTGACAGCATACAAAAACTCCCCAGTTTTTCCCCTTTTCCCATTCATTGTGTTTTTCCTTTTTTTTCAAAACTCTCTCTCCCCTTACATTATCACTTCCCCCCTTGGCATTAAAGTCCCCATTACTACTAAAGGGCATTTTTGGGTCTTGTTCTTGATTTGTATTTCATAAAAAGCTTTCTTATCTCCGGGCCCGGTTGGTTGGTGCTCCTCGTATTGTCATTTACTGGTACCAAGCTGGCTCTGATTATCCGACTCAGATGGGCCCCATTTTAACATCCTTTTTCTACTCTATGTCATCTTTTACCCCCTCCTTAAAAACTTAAAACCCCTCTCCCCGAATATATGAAAATTAATCCTTTCTCCTATCTGTTCCGCCTCCCCCTCACTTAATTATGCCGCTCGTATCTCTTTTTTCTTCTGCAATTTGAGTTGATTTTGCCTACATCTTCTCATTCCCAAATCCAATTTTTGTGTGTGTTTTTTTAGCCGTTATAAGGGCGGTTACTGACTTCCCAGAGCACTTTCATCACAACCGTCATTTATGCACTAGTGCCCACCCCCTAACTGGCGGTTTATCGGTGGGTCCCTTTTTTGCAAGTTTCTAGCTCTTTTAAATTTTTTGTGGGGTGCTGGGCCCCACCCAAAATCATCCTCCTTTTTTTACCCGGGCTTGGTCGGGATTGGTCAGCATACCTCATGAAAAACTGAATAGGGAATGGAAGAGAGGGATCCCCCGAACCACCTCACATCAGAAGAACATATGATATCAATTTTACTATAAGTGATTAAAAGACTCCCTGGTCTTAACCTTTAAAAAGTCATCAGGAAAAGGGTGACGCACAAATGAGATCCATAACGGGAAAAAACCAAAAAAAAAGCTGCTAAAGTTTTGAATGCTAGCTGGAAAGTCGGGGAAAAACCTAGTGAATGGAATAAGTTATCCAAGTATCCAATCTAAAAAAGGGGGAAAAGGCATATTCTTTCCCAAAAATTGTGTTGCCTCTTTTTTTTTGTTGAAAAAATTTATGGAGGCTTAATAGAAGACTCTGTGGCACCTGGGCAAAAAAAATTGATCTACCACAAAAGCGGATTCCGTCAGTACATATCAACAGAAGACAAAGTAATTTACATTGCTCAGGACATCGAGACAGGATTTTAAGAAAAGAAGCATACACTAACAGCGGCGCCGGATTAGCCTAGTAGCAGAAGTAGCAAATGCTACGGGCCCAGCGCTTCTGGGGTCCCCGCGCCAATGTGATGAAGTTAAGCTGTCACTAGTCAAGGAACCAAGGTTGGGAAGTGGGTAGTAATATCCCCCTCCTCATTTTTTCTTATTTAGGTTAGGGACCATAGACAAGCGATAATTTCGCTGCTAGTTTGCAAAAAGAAGGATGCGCGTGTCGCTTTTCAACTTGTAAGCCAAATTGAAACCGAACAAACATATTGGCGGACACTTTTAAGACAATTACTTCAGTTATCAATTTTTAGCAAAGAACGAGGTCTTGCATTTCGGGTAGTGATGAAACTATTGGTTCCCCCTAATTATGGAAATTATTTAGGTTTGTTGGAATTAATAGAGTTGCTTTTTTCTGGTTCAGCATATAAATATTTTTTGCAAAAAAAGGGGAAAGGGACATACATCATATTTATCAAAAACAACATGCGAGGAATTTATCCATCTAATTGCATTAAGCTTACTGGATCATATTTTGCGAAATAAATGCAAATACCATTCAGTATCCTGGACTACTCCAGACATTTCATGTGGACTCTAATAGTTTTTTCTATGTCTTTTCACCTGGACCAGTGGAAAGGTTTGTGAAGTTCTTGTATAGGGAAAGGTCATACTGCTGAACAATTCTCCAAAGTTTACTTGATATTTTTTAAAGGGCATTGATATCAAAGACTGTCGTGGTCAAAGTTTGGCAATCCAGCAACATGAGTGGCAAATACCACGGCTTACAAGCACACATTAAGGAGATAAATAAGTACGCAGAATACATTTCCTGCTTTGCACATTCACTGAATTTGGTTGCTAAGTGTGCTGCAGAATGTTCCTTCCTTTCGTTCCTTGGAAATATGTCTATATATTCAATTGTCTCTTGTATAAAACTTCACTGTTTTTTTGTAGCTCACACAGGGGTCCGTAGTTTTATGTCAGTGTTGTTTCGTTAGGCCAGTGGTTTGCCTCAGTGTATCATATTCGGGGCAGTCTTGAAGTATGTGCTCTGCAGTCGGTTTTCCCTGTCACATGTACACATGGCTGAATTGCAATCTTGAATTTTGTATACATGTGGCTGCGGACCATTTTTCCTGTTCTAGGCGCAGAATAACAACTTGTTCCAATCTGCTCATATTATAGTAATCGTCTTGTGTTGGTATTTGTGGTTTTCTCATTGATTTAATCATCCTTTTTTTTTTGGTGGTGGGTCTGGCACATCTGGCTCTCCTGCGCACCTTCCTTGGCCAATCGGTCTGCTGTTTCATTTCCGGGTTTTCCCAGTGAGAGGTACCCACTGCAAGACGACCCTGCGAGGGCGGACAATTTGACAGTAGGGTCTGTAGACCTGGCAATTTCTGGACTGAAGTGTTTGGGAGTGCTGTTTTTGCATCAGTCAAAATACAACAGGTTGAGGATCGGGTCTGGTATTCAACATTTTTTCAGTTGCCACCTTGATTGCCTGAATGTCTGCATCATAGTTGTGACAGAATTTCCCCGTTGGTACTTTAATTGCATCTCTAGCGTTTCTTTGGGTATTCTATGTACACTCCTGCTCCTCCATTCTTCACTGCATTTTCTGCTGACCCATCCTGTATATCCGGACCCAGAGGTCATGTGGGTATTCTTCATCAAGTAAACAGAGTGACTGTCTTGCGTTGTATGCTGTTCTGCTCATCCTTGTCGAATATTCCTTTCACTTCTGTCTGGATACATACTTCTGGTTCAGTCTCCTCTCTCAAAGGGGTTTGCTCTGGCACAGACTTTAGGGGAATGCCAATTTTTTGGTGGGTCTGAGGTTTGCCTATTCAGTCTTTTGGCCTGGTGAATAAAGCTGCTTCTTTTCAGCCGCCCCAATGTTAGATTTTGGAATCTGTTTTCCCTTTTAATGGCGGCATACTCAGAAACTTTTCTGCCTGCATCATCACTTTTATGTCTCTGCGTTCTCTCAGTGCTTGTATTCCCCCACTTTTTCCATCTCCACTATTGGTGTTGATTTCATTGCTCCTGTGATGACAAAGCGCCTTTTTTGCACTTATCCAGTTCTCCTAATGTGGTATTTAATGATGGACACCATGCGCTGACCCATTTCCCAGGTGTGGTCGTATGCCCTGCTGATAAATATTTTAAGTATTTTTGACTGGCGTACCATGGGTTCCACTTAATTTTCTCAGGATGGCTAACTTCCCCCTGGCCTTTGCTGCTGCTTTGTTGGTGTGCTTTCCACGTCAGTCTATCATCGAATGTAACTCGAGATAGTGGTTGTTCTTCTCTTAGCAGTTCTCCATTTATTTTAATGGTGCCAGCTTTTGTTTGGGAGAGAGAATAAAGTGTAGTGCTGCACTTATCTGTGTTGATGTGACACCCATCTGTTTGCCCATGAGGGTTAACATCTACAACTCTTTGTATCAATTTGGTGGCCACTGTTGCATACTCATTTGTACACCATATTACCA
>JADZMA010002679.1:0-11329 GCA_020796225.1 Arion vulgaris
AGGGAACGAGAGCACGGTCTACTGCATTGTTGACGGGCTTTTAATCAACTACGCTGATGTGATCTCGTGAGCGGATTATCACATTATCTGATCGTAAAAAAACATTGATAGACAACTTCGGCGAATTCTATACATGAAGACCGTTTGCGTTAAGCTGGAATATGGTTATAGTAACAAAGAAATAGTACAGTTTTATAACTTTTACATATTCATATCTATGAAGCTACCTTGCCAAATTTCAAGTCCGCAGGATGCCAGATATCTTCAAACAATTGGGGCATACATACACTGTAGTGCATCGCTGTCTTATATATGTATATATGTCTTATAGATGTATCAAATCAACACTTTCATGACAGCAGCCATATTCGTGTGTTAGAGACATACACTCTATATTATTAATGCCAAACATGGATAATGAATAAGAAACATTCACAGAAAATTTCAACATGCGAAATGCGATGTCTCCGCAAAGTCACCAACAACACACGAATCGACAGAGTTACGAATACCAGCATCAGAGAAAAGGTTGGAACAAGACCGTTCTTGAATTATATAGTGAAACAGAAATGAAAATAGTTTGGTCACTTAGTAGAAATGCGAACATAACAAACTGCATATGAAGCTTTCCACAACAGAATATCAGGAGTAAGCGAGAGAGGAAGACGAGTAAAGGTGAATAAATAACGTAGTTGAATTCTTCCAGTGGACTAAGAAAACCATCACACAAGTCATCAGAGAAGTACAAGACAAATACAGAAAACCACGACACTAGGCTAACAACACGTGAAACGTGTGCTGACAAAAGAAGAAGAAGAGATAGCAACGGGACATTTTGCAGTTGATTACCGAATCGTCAATTTTACGATGATACAACATATGGACATATAGTGTACCGTTAATTGGACATTTATATGGTTAGTAAAGCTTATTAGCATGCACGTTTGAACAATTAGATTAAACACCTACAACTAAGATTACAGAATGTTTCAATAATTTCTTAACATATATCAACACTAACAACATTTAGTGACAGATTTATGGAATGTTTCAATAATTTCTTAACATATATCTACACTAACAACATTTAGTGACAGATTGATGGAAATGTTCTGATCGAAATGAAATCAAAACAATAACAAATAACATGGACATTAGCGAATAATGACCACCAACGATTAGACCATTAAGATCTGGCACCAGACACGCGTATAAAGCATTACATGTGATATTAAAACGTAGTATTTTATATTTTTTCAAACTGTATTTTTATTTCATCTGTCTAAATGTTTGCCCAATACGACAATTAAAAAGACAATGACAACTATATTTGGATTCATTCGTTTTTTATTTTTTTATCAGTCATTCGCTCACCTTTTTTCCATATGTAATGTTTAACTGCCATCGTTTTCGTTTCAGACTATATGTCTCTCTTTTGCACTTACTTGCTTTTACCACGCTCATAATATATTTATATAATAAGGAATCCTGCTGAAGATATCGAAATAAAACAATGAGATTCTTTTGTGATCGGAGGATAAGAAATACTTAACCTAAGATATGCTGTCGATCCAGTTTTTCTGTCAACGTCGAAAACAATAAATGATACATCCGTAATGGATATCCAAGATAAAAGCAAAAATAAATATATTTCGAATGTGGCAAAAACAAAAATAATGAGCTATTCAAATAAGTATTACAAAACAGTCTTTTAACGGAAGAAAATATAAAATGTGAACAGTTGTAATATCTCGGTTTTCTGCTAACAAAGAATGGAACAAGATAAATGACATTTTTAAAAATGCATGTACAATTAAAAGTGTAAGTAAATACAGAGAAACGATGACATAAATAAATTCTCCAATATGGATGTGAATAATTTTAGTAATACCAAATTTTGATAATAAACTATTATTTACATTATAATCGTAAACATGTTTTGTTTGTTTCACTAATATGAATAATGTCATACAGTCCGTGCAGAAAATATTTTAAAATTAAACAACTGTTGTTTAAGTAATAAACCAAAACACTTTATAATGATTGCCTCAATCCAGGTCTCGCCGTGGCTGACATGGGATGTCTGGTAACTCTAATATGGGCGAACATCCTATTTACACCAGCTTTTGCAGATTTGAATTTACCGTTCGATACTCTTGAGTTGCAGCATCTTTCAAGTGGAATGCCTCATGTAACATTTACAAGAATATCAGGCTGGATCACCGCTACCATAACAATGGAGAGATGTTTGTGTATAGCAGCACCCTTGAAGGTTAGTTATATAAACTTTTTTCCCCCAGTTTTTACCTGTATGATTTTGTTTATACTTGTTAATAGCAACTTTTGAAACTAGAAGACTGTCTCATGCACTTTTGTTTTTCTTTTCTGCTGTATGACGTCAGCGCAACGTGTTTTATTCCTAATCGCTCGGTCCCTCTCCGCAGAAACGATACATTTCCTCCCAAGAGTATTGCACCACGCACGACCTTCATAATCCAGGAAACAATAATAACGATCTCGGAAAAATTTCACTCGTGAACAGAAGAGCGTGATCCGGATTAGAACACATGCCATTTTAGAATGCCAAGGAAAGGCCTAGCTGTTTAGCCACATTGTTATAGAGCCATCTGTATTATTTAATATAAACGATTTTACTAAACGCTCTCAGTAGCAGTTTACACCAAATATACATTGGTGTACACTCTAACGGAATGGATAAAACTATACAAGATTATAGTTACTACATAAAACAGAATATAATGCAAAACTGTAAATTGGTAAAAGGAAGTTTCAAACAAGACCAAAATACTTTGTCGTCTCAAAAAACTTGAGAAGCATAAACCTAATTATAAATCTGTGTTAAACCTAATCTATCCTTGCGAGTTCATTTATCACCTTCGTAAAATCTGCAGTTCACTTCGAAGTTGAATTGACAACAATATGTGTTTTATAGGAAATTGAATCATTGAGCAACATATATACACAATTCTACAATTCCATAGTTATTTATTAATGAAAAATGTTAAAATCGACATATATTCCTATTTGTTAATTGCAACGTGTGAAATGATATAACCTTTTTTCGTGTATTGTCTGTTTTTACCACTGTAGATATAAGTGAAGTCAGCAGTAAAACTAAGCAGCAAATATGAAACACTTAAAACAAATTAATATAGTTTTAAGTTACAAAAACAAGATACATTGACGCTACGACCAAATTGCATTTATCAATCAATGGATGCACAAGAAGCCAAGACTCAGACTTTGTGTTCACCATATATGACATATACAGTCAGATGATAAAATCCAAACCGCTATACAATGAAAATATGTGACTAAAACTGATGGAAAAAAAATTAAAACTAGAAATAAAAAAGGAAGTTAAAACAATAATAAAATATGGAAATATCTATATATCCATTTAAAGTAAAAAGTATTTAACGCATGATAAGAGAAAATATTGAGCAGCATAGGAATGAAGAGTGTTCAATCCACGAGGTTTAAAGGTACCATATAAAAATATAAATGATTTTCTCCCATCATCAAACGACTCTTTCATCAGAGGAACATCGTCGGATGACTGTGACCTGATATTGCGAGCTCCCAAATGGTCGGCTCCATTAAAATTCGTGATTCTTGGGTCCCATAGCGTTTTCTTAATGTCAGTACGTTTCTTTTTTCACGTTTCATTTATGTCTAACTAATAATAATTTACTGTGAGAAATAATATTTATGTATTTACATATATGGCCTTTGGTGTACTTTTTCTGATATTTGTTTAACATAAACATATATATGCATGTACATACATTATCTACAAGTCGCTAGTGTCAGCTGCAAGTAGTTTTGGTTATCAAAGCCTCACATGCTGCTATAATAACACTTGCTAGTGAATTATTTTTGCATGCCATTTTCTAACTTTTCCAATGAATATGTTTTGTATCTAAAACGAAACCAATTTTTATCTTTAAATTTAGGTGAGAAATATCATCACTTCTAAACGTGTTCTTATTCTGAACACTTTCATATTTGTCATTCTACTTTCAAGTGTTACACCTTTCTACATCGTCAACAAATTGGATATCAAGTATTTTCCAAAAAGAAATAAAACACTTCTTGGCTTGGTTCCTACAAGTAACAGAGAACAGGTGGAAACGATTTCTTTCATGATCAACAATGTTTTTGTTCCGTTCGGATCATTTTTTGTTGTTATTGTTTGTACAATAACATTAGTTGTTAAATTGCAAGAAAGAACAAAATGGCGATCAACATCTACTTCTGCTGTACAAGCAGACACTATATTCAGCCGTAATAGGAAAATTGCCAAAATGGTTGTTACAATATCAACGCTTTTTATTGCTTGCTTCATCCCAACATGCATAGTATTTATAGCAATGGTTATAGAACCTGAATTTTCCATTTATGGGAAGTACAGGAATCCAGGTTTTGTGATTATAGGAATATGTTTTGTTCTTGAGTCGATAAATTCGTCATCAAATATTTTTATATATTATAAAATGAGCAGCAAATATCGATTTATTTTCCGTGAAACATTTCATTTCTCAACAGACCAAAAATCGTCCGATGATGTTTCATAAGACTCAGTGTATATATATGGGTGTTGCCCACCTGCCCATCGTGTTCGTAACGCTTTGGACGGCGAGTGACAAGCCCTCTGTGAGTGCGGATTCAAATTCGTGGGCTGAAAGAAAAAGCCACACGTTCTCTAGATTTACGGTGTTCGTGGCACCTAGCCGAAGAGCTGAAAGCTCAAATGCTTCTGGATCGGAACAAAATTATATATGTATGGGTGTTAATTAAAACTGCAGACTATTTTTCATACATTATATTTGCCTAAACAGTTAACATTTGAGGAATGTTTATCAAAAAGGAATTGAAAAAAAACCAATCATATATTTTTATTAAAAAATTGATAAACATTTATCATTTTACATAAATTGTAAAGTGCTGTCGTAATACGATATGTGTAAATGGAATAATATCAGAAAACAGCGTATTCTTCATGTGGCTAAAATGCAAATAGATCACAGCTACACAGAGCGTACATATTAAATATAACAAAATACCGTATCCTTTACATATATTGGTATATTGTCTGCTATTTTACTTTACTATACCCATAAAATGAAGAAGAGTCAATTCCTTTCCTCGGGTGTGCTATGTCGTGTGTGTGTTTAAACTTACATTTCTACGAGAGTCGATAGGCGAACGTACTATGCATTACGTATTTAGTACAAGGAAAATTCTCATCAGTACTAACTAATGTACCCATCAGTAGTAACTAAAGTACCCATCAGTAGTAACTAAAGTACCCATCAGTACTAACTAAAATACCCATCAGTACTAAAAAAATACCACATCAGTATTAACCAAAGTACCAATCAGTACTAAATAAATACCACATCAGTATTAATTAAAGTACCCATCAGTATTAACTAAAGTACCCATCAGTATTAACTAAAGTACCCATCAGTTTTAACTACAGTACCCATCAGTATTAACTAAAGTACCCATCATTATTAACTAAAGTACCCATCAGTATTAACTAAAGTACCCATCAGTATTAACTAAAGTACCCATCAGTACTAACTAAAATACCCATCAGTACTAAAAAATACCACATCGGTATTAACCAAAATACCCATCAGTACTAAATAAATACCACATCGGTATTAACGAAAGTGCCCATTAGTACTAACTAAAGTTCCAACATTACTAACTAAAGTATCCATCAGTACAAACTAAAGTACATGATCAACAAATAAACAGTGTACATGCATTAATAGCTTCCGAAAAAACATATAGACAAACACAGGATTCGAACCCCTTCCTCTCATTTCTTACGAAACCCATCGCATAGCCTAGCAATGTGTGCGTCCTTACGAACACAACCAACGAGACATTGCTAGGCTAGGCGATGGGTGTTGTAAGAAATGATGGTAAGTGGTTCGAGTCCCGTGTTTGTCTATTTATTTTTCGTAAGCTCTAATACCTGTACACTGTTTATTCGTTGATCGTATTCTTGCTTTCGTTGCTTCATCTGGGGTTCTTGCAAAAACTCATTGTTCTCATCTCAAACTAAAGTACACAATAATACTAACTAAAGTACCCATCAGTACTAACTAAAGTTCTCAACGTCAATATAACTGTATAGATAAAACAAAGAACGGTACTCAAAGAGTTAATAGAAATAGCCTGACAAAAGGGTGTATACTCAAGAGAGGCAGATCATGGCTGAGTCAGGAGGAAGATATTTAAGAAAATGTGTGATCCTTCCGGAATTGAAACAGGAAAAGAATGAATTGCTGTGCCACCTAAATTTCAGACTGCTTTTACAGTTATTACATCTATTAAGAAAAACTGCGAACAAAATAATCCATCCTTGATTAACTTGGAGGTTGAGGACCTCATGAATGACAACATCAATGATACAGATGTGGTTATTTGTGATACAGATGTGGTTATTTACACCAATTGTTCAGTCATTCGACAACAACGCTGTGCGTGGGCTTTTAGAGTCTCAGGGGGAAATAATAAGAGAGGCCAGTAGGGCTCACGCAAGCAACCATTAGTAGTTTGACAACGGAGGTCCGGGTGGTTACGGAGTCGGTGAAATGGTTGGCATCTCACAACTACTCTGGTGTTTTCATACTCAGTGACTCCATGAGCAATATTCGTAAAGTCGAATCATGAATGGTGAGACACAACTGGGTAGAGGTACTAGTACAGACAATGATCAAAGAAATCACCTTCATTTTTGTCCCTGGGCATGCAGGAGTTAGGGGTAATGAACGAGCTGATAGATTGGCTGGCTTGCTAAATATCAGAAGGAGCTGCAATGGATCGAAATTACATTCTTACGCAATGAGAGAGTCTTTCCGAACAGAGGAGTTTCAGGTCTGTGAATCTCAATCGATGCCCGGATTGAGAGAGATGGGTGTCAATATTGGTGCAGCTCTAAATGAACGACATATTAAATATGCAAAGAGATTGACTAATCAACATCGAACTGGCGTGTTGGGCCTCTGGACGCTGCTGGATTTGCTGAGGCGGAGATCGAGCACCATGTAAAGAATGCTAAGATGATAGTCCACATAACTGATAACTGATAACATGCAGCAAGAAATCCACGTTTATTAATACTGAAAGTACGATAATAACAATTTAATGCCTGCTTCGTAATGTCGTGTATCAACAATTAAAGATAGTATAGATAATACAATATTCATCGCTCTTACATCGGCCTTATTTAAGCGTTCAGCACACAACAGTAACATAGTTATATACACAACATAGCTAGAAAAGAAAATTGGTTTAAATTAGATACAAATCATTAGGACATGTTAAAAGACTGAGGCCGCTGTTTTATGGAACTCTGATGCTATGTTATATTATGCGATCGACGTCATGACCTATTGGGCAGTCCCATGCGAGCTCCGTGCTCAACTACAACAGTTATCCCCAAGTTCACTTACTTCTGTGCATTATCTGACTCTTAATCGATACTTCGGAAGAGCAGAACTGTAGGGTGTAGTATGAGTGGCTGTTGTCTATTGAAGTTTCTAGCCTCCAGAGGCTTTCGTTGAATTACTGTTATGTGAGTGGTTGCAACAATGAGAGATGGACAGCCGTGCATCAGCTGCATTGATTGTGAGAAATTAAAGACAGATAAGGGTGTGTTCTTTGGTCTATTCACAACTGCTTGCTAGATAAAGACACCAACATTTAAGTTGAATCAATCTAGAGAGGTGACGTGTTTTAATTTACTCCATGTACAAGTAGAACAGGATGTTTGCGTGACAATGTGAGGAGTGGGTTTAGCCTTAGAGCTACACAAGATCCATCAGTATGTAAACCATTCGACATCTCTGGATCTGCCTTGAGTGTAATGATTTCGATTCACTAACCAATAACCAATTACAAATGTGACTGAATAATGCCCTACCTGCGAGAATGTCCATCACTTGAGCATTGACATCAAAGAGAGCAAATATGACCATCAATGAGAACGTAGAGATACCTTGATGATATACTAAACATGAAATACACAAAGAAATGTATGCACGAAGTATCTTTGTGGACTCTTAATTTTGTTGTAACTGTATGACGAGAAATAAGTAGTTAAAATATTGTATACAATAAATTATCGAAATTATATATCAACATTAAATATAACTTTAGTGTAGTAAAATAATAACAATTTTAGCTATCTTTCAAATAAATATGGCTTCTCTAACATAGTGTATTATGGTATCGAATAGAAATGCAGTAAACATTGAGTAAGAATATGTATGGTCAATGACTCATACGATAATAAGATCTTTCATGTATAAACAGTCTTGATAAATTACTGTTAGGGGTAATACTAATATAATATCTGCATACAGTCAGTGAACACTGAACAAAGATTATATCAATTATTCTTTTCATACTTTCAATTGTTAAAAATATATTATTAATAATCTTTTTGTGAAACAAAACGCTGTGGTTGGTTTAATATCGTATTGTTATTTCATATATCATATTTTTAAGATCTCATCTTGTTTTAAAAAAATTTCAAATATGACAAGCTTTTTGTGGCTTTTTTTTTTCAAATGAGATCTAGGTTTAGAAATTCAATAATTTGACCAGTTTTGATTTTTAATAAAAAAACTTTACTTAGCAAAATTGTTACAAGTCACTGTTATTATCGATATATTTTTATACTTGATCTGTTATCACACAGATTGCTCAATGTTAAAAGATAGCAAAATTAACAAATTGTTTTGCACGATATAACCAAAACATGTTTCTTTACAAATATACATCATTATTTGAAATTTACACTGACTCTGTTTAATGTAAAAATCTAGAAAAAAAGAATATAAGATAATACTTAGATATGGAATACGAAAAACTGAATGATATACGTAATCAAGAAAAAAAAAGAACAGAAAGTAAGTATTTTTGCCTAACGGCAAATATTTCCAATAATAAAATAAGAGAAGAAATAAAGTTTTGAAATAAAGGGTAAGGGCATTTTGTCATACAAACATTATAAAATGCAAGTCTTGCCCAAATTAATTTCCCAAAAATATAAAATTTTTTAGAAAATTATTTTATGTTGATCCGAAACCTGGGCAAAAGAGCAACGATGGGAAAAAGAAAGTCATCAGAAGAATATGTGTGCACAACAACAATAAACATATTGGGGATTGAGACGCCGGGGTTCAGGGGCCACATTTGGAGTATAATGAATATAACCCGTTCCCTCCGCATGTCAAGGGGCAACAAAGGATGGGGACTAAAATGGATGCGTGCCCAAAAACATGTAGAAGTCTATAGATTGGGGCCCTCCAAACCCAAAAGTGCATAAAAAACTTCTTGGTAAAGATCAAACATATCAAAAGGTGAAAAAAAAGATAGACAGAACAACCCAAAAAAATAAAAAAATTGTAGAATTAGAAACAAAAAGGGAAATATTCAACTTATTTAAAAAAATTAATTACCACCATATGAAATCTAATAGAATACCATGGCAGAGTATGAAAAAATCACAGAAAATAGACAGCATTAAATAGGTATAAATAAAGAAAAAGGGAACTTTTTGAGATATATAAAATAAACGATGGGGACATTGAATTAGAATAGATATTGGGAGACATCAGTTGGAAAGATACTAAGAACGTAACGAAAATTTTGGAGGATATAAAAATGAACAGGCCCTGAAAAGCGAAAAAAAGAAAAACCCGAAGAAAGGCGAATTAAACGGGATATAGTTTTAAATTAAAAGAACAAGGCTTGAGCTAATTAGAAAAAAGGTCACATTTCCAACTAATGTTTTTGTACTTTTGGTAAATAGAAAAGAATGCAAATGCAATCCAGAAACAAAATATAATTTATTCGTCGGGTTTTAACCAAACTGTCGATGAAAAAAGAAATGGGGCTATCTTTAAAACAAAGTAATGTCTGACTCCCAAACATTTCGTTCACATCAATATCTCAATATAGGACTATAGCAGAGCAAAAAACTGACATCGGTTTAGTCATAAAATTTGAAAAACTGAAACAATCAAGGGGGTAATAAGTTTTTTAGGACGGTAAAATAATAATTTTGGGGTGTTGAATAATCCGTCCAGTGGTTTCCCCAAAATTTAAAAAAAGAACCACTGTTATCCCCCCATGTCTAAGAGGAGGTTGGGGGGGCTGCTACTTTACACTGTAAAAACACAGATGAATACAGATGGGGCCGGGAAAAACGTGGCTGAAACGGGAAACCCCCCAAAAGATAAGCACCCAGAGCTCCAAATGGTGCTGAAGATGTGACGAAAAAACCACCAATGCTGAGGCTGCATGAACCAATTTTCACGAATATAATTGATGGTGAGATCGGGAATCGGTCGGGGGTGGTGATTGCGAAGAGAGAGAGAATAAGATCAAGAAACAAAAAAGTTATCATCAATAAAAGAGGGGGCAGTCATCTTTTTTTTTGGGATGGGGGAGGGGGGAAAAGCTTTGTGATACCCGGTCAAATCGAGGATAAAAGAGACAGGGTAGAAAGAGGAAAATTTTGGGATAGCCTGACGTCATGGCATTGCAATGGAACATCTGAGTTGATAGCAAATAAAATACAGGATTTATGGAGATAAACCCTCAGGGGTGCGGGACTTGGGTAATATATTTTTTTAACCCCACTACATACTTCAATATCAATTCTTTGAAAATGTTTGGTACACACTTTGGAAAAATTAATTTAATTAAATTTTGTACGAAATCCCATCCAATGCCGGGATATGTCAGTGGATTATTTTAATTTTTGTGTCAAGTAATAGATATTTTGGAATATCCCCAATATCAAAACATTATATGTTTTTGAAGAAGGGTTCAATACCCACTAGTCTCTGGTCATATATTGATTGTTAAACACTTGTTTTTATAATATTTAAAACCCTTGCTTTTAAATTTAATATCGCTTTTGTAAGAATTCATTAGTAATTACGAGATGAAAGAAAAATAACCAGGTAATTCTTTTTTTTCTAGTAGTTTTTTTTATAGTTAACGTACGTTGTGCATAATATTTTTTTTTTATTTAAGATTAGTAAAATGTCATATTCATGTCCAACTAACATGTTTTAAATGTTCATGTTGTAAGTTGTTTTTTAAGTGCTACCAAATGATATTTTTCTTTTAGTACGCTTAAATTATCTTTTATGTAGTTTAGCGGGATCCCCCTTAAAGTGCCAAACTAATATGCATTTAAAAAAAAAGGGAAATGTTTTTTCATAATACTTTTTATCCAATCTTATCCCCTTTTTAAAAATTTACTTTC
>JADZMA010002680.1:0-11328 GCA_020796225.1 Arion vulgaris
TAAATTTTTTAAATAAACCGCCAAGGGTTACGGGTCCAAATTGGGGTGTAAAGAATAGAACCACTGTTATCTGCCACGCATATCGTAAGAGACGATTAAGGAGGTTGGGAGTGGGGCTAGCTGCCCACCCATAAAATACTGGATGGCTACAGAAACCGCAACCAGGAAGTTCCAAAGCATACCTGAGGAAGAAGAAGGACCCCACAAGGAGGATCTGGAAAGGATGGCCTTGGATATGCGGGTTTGGAAGGCCTTGGTTGCGGACTTATGCTTCCCTTGGGGCGAAAATTACAATCACATATGGGAATGTTGCGGTTATTTACGTGCTCAGTAGATCTCAGGTTTCGCGCGCCAAGTTAGATAATTCTGGTTACATATCGACTTCGTGTGAGATAACATAACTCATACATCCATACCTGTCTGTTTTGGTTGTTGATTGAGAATTAAAGCAAAATGTCGAAACTCCAAAAGAAGCAGTCAAATACATTGTTTTCATACTTCAAAAGACACCTAAATCAGAAGCAAGCTCTAGCGATGTTTTGTCGCCTAGGCGGTCACCAAATTCCGATAAGTCTGACCAAGCGAGTAAGAAGACTAAAAACACTAACAGCAAGATCGGTCAAAGTGCAAAGAAGACTAGTACAACCAGCAAGATATCAGATCTGCCAGGTAGAGAACACAATTATGTATTGTTGTTTTAACGATACACAAAAGTTTATAGGATATTTGATATTCATTTATTTAAGATTTTAAAAAGTTTATTATTAATATTTACTGATTACTCGTTCGCAATCAATTCAATCAGTGTAGTGTGTAGTATCAAAAATCATGATAAACAACATTGATTTCCTTCAAATTTCAAAACTTCAGTAGAGCCTATAATAAGATATTGGTCAAGTTGGTGCGCAATTATATCTTTTTTCTTGAACATGGATCGACAAAGCTGACAGTAGTACATTGTGACTTCTTGTAGGTAAACTTTAATTTTCTTTCGTTTTCTTTCTTTTGTCCTCTGCTTTTTTTTGTGCCGGGCGTTAGGCGTAGCAGGTTTAACTGATGATCGGTTTCCGAGATAATGCACGTTCGGTCCTTTGATATTTTGGGGTATTGTGAGTTTTAAGATGTCTGTAACCCATTAACCCATCCTTTTCTGGTCTGCCCTTCCTCTTGATGCTGCAGTGGGCGAAACACACATGGGAATGCCCACTTGCCATGATGTTGATCGCATAACAAAACCTCCCCTTCCCAACATCGTTGAAATAAACTGAACAACTAAAGACCTGCCAGCGTGCTATAATGTTCAGTAACCAATGAACAATCTTTCTGTTATTTACATTTAGTTTTATATTTCTCATTATTTTTTCTGTTATATTAATCTTTATTGACAGCTTTTTCTAAGGGTGATGTTGTGTGGACTAAATTGGAGGGTTTTCCATGGTGGCCAAGTTTAGTATGTGATCATCAAGAGAACATTCATTTCAAGGGATAAAAGCCACAAGTTCATATCCTGTTCTTTGTACCCCACCATCAAGAGCTTGGATAAAAGCAAGGTTAGTCAAGAGTGAAAACAAGGTCTGCTACTTCCCCAGCTTAGGTACCTGTGTGCTGGTTTAGAGACTGAGATGGGGATTTTTGAAGAACTCACCTGTGTATTGCCAGGGCTCAGAAGGGACAAAGAATAGTAACTCTGACCTACAAGGCATGTCATAAGAGGGACTGGCTAGGGGCCTGAAGCTACCTAGTAAATAAAAAGCGTTGCAGAAATCAGTTGTGTTGGCCTATTTATAGGCACATAACTGGCACAATATATAAGTGCTCTTGGTCAGATTACATACAAATCATAGAGTGGTTAACAAGTGGTCGATATGGAGCGTTCGAAGATGAAGAACGGTGTGTATTTCATGGAAACTGAACAAACTGCTAGTAGAAAAGGTTGAAGTCCGATATGGGGATGTACATAATTCTATCTATCTATTCTCCTATCCTGTTTTGCCTTTCTCGTCCCGGTCGAAAAAGGGGGACACCTGTAGTGAGCCTCTCTATGCAAATTATCTTTCTTTCCAATCCTGGTTTGCCTCAAGTTCAGGGTAAGAAGAGTTTTCTAGTACTGGCTTTTGTGTCTGCTTCATAAATATTGTCTTTCGTCGCCTCTGTTATCTCTGAGGTCCACCTTTTTGCGTGGCGGCCTTTTGCTTTGTATCCACTGTATCGGAGCAACATTGCTCTCTGTAGTATACTGCCTGTTGGTAATCTGCTTATGTGGCTGAACCATTTAATTTGTTGCTTTTTGATAAAGTTCAGTACTAATGTTTAGCCCATTTTCTCCTGATGTCTTCATTTCTAAATCAGTCACTTGTTACTCCCAGCATTCTGCGTAGACACTTCATCTCTGTTGTGACTAGTTTTCTTCTGTCATTTAATGTCAGTGTCCCGGTTTGGCACTGATAGCATAATGTAGGAGAAATATTGTGTTGAACAATGCTCTTTTGTGTTCATGGTGACCTGTTTGCATTTTAAAATTGGCGCCATTTGTCCTAGTGTTTGATTTGCTTTGTTGCATCTATGTTGGATTTACAAAACCAAAGGATTAACTCTTAAAACAAAATTTCAGATATACAGAATCAGTGATGTCCTGAAGTTTCTTATAAAGTAGTGAGGTCTGGAAACCCACAAGATACACATAAGTTGAAGGCATTTTGAAATAAATTAAGAAGAATCTGACACATTTTTTGGCCAAATACAATAGCAAATGAAGAGCTTTGACAATGACTTTATGCCTATTCCGTGTTTCCCCATTACTCTTTATCTGCCTCTGTTGTCTTTTCCCACTTGTGCGTTAAAGTCCCCTATAATCATCAACACATCATGTTTGGGATTTTGCTATTATTCCTGCTGACTCATAAAATTTATCTTTAATTTCATCTTCTGTTAGAGCGTATTAAAGCCACAAACTGAAGATATATCAGCTGTCGTGCTCCCAGTCCTTCTTCACATGCAAAACTTGGACTGATATCAGAGACACAGAAGCTAAACCACTTTCACACAGTCTGCCTTAGAAAATAATGAACATTAAATGGCAGGATATGATCCCAGATACAGAGGTCCTAAAAGAGCTGCTCTTCCCAGCATCTACACAATCTTGATGCAGTCCCAGACAAGATGGGCAGGACATGTGGCTCGAATGCCAGATTGCAGAATACCCAAGCGACTCTTTTATGGTGAGCTGCATAGCGATAACGCTCACAGGGGGCCAGAAAGCGATTCAAAGATACACTCAAGAACTCAATGAAATCTTTTGGCATAGATGTCAAGAACTGGGAGAATGCTGCTCAAGACAGATCTGCCTGGTGCACACTTCTTCGACACGGTTCCTCTGCCTGCGAGGCAGATAGATCAACTGACGATGGAGCAACGTCAAAACAGAAAGGCAGTAAAACTTCTCTCAAAGTGCAGTATACCTTGCCACACTGTCACAGAACATTTCAAGCCGTAAAGCTCACTAGTCATCTACGCACACACAGACAAACATAACGCAACTTCATTCCCTTGGATGAAAATTTGTGTGGTCATCATCACCGTGATGGAGAGCATCATAACCACATCTTCTGTTAGAGCATAACACACTATAACCAACATCTTCTGTTGGAGCATAACACACTATAACCAACATCTTCTGTTGGAGCATAACACACTATAACCAACATCTTCTGTTTGAACATAACACACTATAACCAACATCTTCTGTTAGAACATAACACTATAGCCAACATCTTCTGTTAGAGCATAACACACTATAACCAACATCTTCTGTTGGAGCATAACACACTATAACCAACATCTTCTGTTTGAACATAACACACTATAACCAACATCTTCTGTTAGAACATAACACACTATAACCAACATCTTCTGTTTGAACATAACACTTAAATCTTCGTAACATAACACCTATAAACATCTTCTGTTGAGCATAACACTATAACCGACATTTTGCAAAACTTGAGTTAAATCTAGTATATAAAAGATTCTTGTTTATTGGTTCTCATTTTAAAGTCATTGTTTCAATATTTACAGAAATGTGCTGCCATTCAAAGGTTCGGATGATGAATCTTTTCAAAAAGGAGGCAAGTTCTACTCTCTCAACAACAAAATACATAGAGAGTTCTCGATGCAGATAAGGCCATGTCATTAGATATAAATGAAAGAATGAAGCTTGCTGAAGAATTACCACCATCAGCAGAAGAAGAGGAGGAGGATGAAGATATGGAAGCAAAGAAAAAATGGAATTTGATCGTAAGAAAAATTGATTGATCTTGTGTAAGTAAAATCATACTTTTAAAATTGTTTCGTTAAAAGAAAACTAGTTCTTGTTTTTGGTTGGTCATACTACTAAACCTTCTTGTTAAAAGGAATACAAGAATGTAATTGTCATTGATTTTATACTGTTACTACAACTACATCTTCTTGTTCCCAGTGAAGCATGGGGTTGCAGCTGTTACTCTCTTACTACTAAAGATTTCCAATGGAACATAGAACTGCTACTGTCATAATCAACTACATTACCTACTACTACTAATGATGCTGCTGTTTCTACTACTAACAACTATTGCTCTGGATGCCTAAACAAATTCAAAGGCACGGCCCCAAAATGGTTGAGAATGTTCCTTATCCAGAATGACCGGTAGAAAAAGGTGGGAAACTGATAGCGTAGCGAATCCTGGCATAGAGGTTGGGTGCTCCCTCTTGTTCCAAAGGTAGATGGTTTGTCCACATGGAGCCATCCTGATATTTTCAGAGATCCATGATCTCGGTGTAGGTGAGATCTAGTTTTCCCTGAGGCTGGAAATGTCGCTGCTTGGACAAAATTCCTAAAAATATTAAAAATAAAAATATCTTCAAAATTACATCAGGGACCCTCACTGGTGCTACAGACAGAGTTCATGCACTGCCGCTGAGATCTTCATGAAAAAGCAAAACCCCGGCCGGAAAATACTGAGCTAAATGAGAAGCTGTACGGAGGTGGACTCCTAAAAACAACAGCAGAATTTATGGAAAATCTGGTACATCAGTCTAGCGGTGATCGCTGAGAGAGAGGAGATATCTTCTGTGAAAAAAGAATCAAGTCACATGGTTACTCACCAAAGTGCATTGATGATGGTTGAATCAATCCTTTTTATCTAGACAAGAGACAGGGAAAAATTACAAGGCCCTTACAACCCCATCTTCTGTGTTAAGATAAGACCTGATCTAGTCTGTATGATTCTTTTTCCAGCTTCGATTTTGATGCTGAACTGACAGATGATGAGGCGGAACTAAAGAAAATTGCAAGTCAGGAAGCAAAAAAGGACAGGTATGCTCCATGTCCTTTTCTTCTTCTGTGTTCTCACTATAAATTCAGGCGTGATTATGCGCCTCTGACTTATTTTGCTTGAATGCCTGCTTTCCTTATTATCAGTGTCTGTCATCATCAGTCGTCATTCTCTGATTTCAAAGATAATGTTTCTCTTGTATGTCACACCCTCTTTCTGTGTGCGGACTAACAAAGCAGTCAATGATGGACACATCTTGTGGAGTTTTCTAGGGCACTAACAGAGTCTGTCATCTTACACAGGGTGCTTCATGTCTGACCTACTCTACATCTCTGCCTTAACTGTTCTCTTTCAAATTTCAGGACCGTTTTCCTTCCAGCTTTCCACCTAACCTGTGTCTTAGCCCTTTGAAATGTGGTCTAGGAATGATGGTAGTTATGGTGTTCCTAGCATCTTCTGGTCTCTTCCTTCTTTCGAGATGTTTTCCATGCCCTTGTGCTATTGCTTTATAACTTACTGATTTGATTTATTCCTTTCTGCTCCTCGTGGAGTATTGGACCTCAACAGTTGTTCGCCACTTTTCCCAGACTCTGGCTCTTTTCTTTAAGGCCTACCATGATAGTCCAGCACCCCTCAGTTCCCCAAGCACTCATTCTCCATGCCAATTTAAGATGTCCCCTTTTTTGTTTTCCTTGTGGGCTCCAATCAAGTGCTTCTCTAGTGACACTCAACTGCGTCTTCTGTAGGGTATTCTCGACCCATTGCCATTTCCTTATTAACCTGGATCATTATGGTTCCTGTAGTGTTCTAATCCACAGGTCTGGGTTCAACTCTGTCATACCATCTGTGTTTGAGAATCACCGAAGACATCAGTTAACAAAGTCTGAATCTTATTTATAATTACATAGTGACCGGATGTTTCAAGCCTTACAGAATCACAGATTTCACATTTGTGCGTTCAAAAATGTGTCCCCATTGATAAATTATAACTTTGCAGCCCTTTGATAGAGTGTATTGAAAGTTGGCCGCGGCTACTGATATCCATGACCTTAATGAACTCCTCCTCTACAAATACTCTATATTTAGATTGTCTTATCTAGTCAGAGACTGGAAAAAACTATGCAAGCAGTACTACCATCAAATTTACCCCATTGTGAGCACTTTATAATAAACACAGAACAACTACACACCTTATGTTTTACTACCTGACACAGAAAGAAAAGAAGAAGTGAAACTCACAATCCCTTTTAATTTTGAAAATGCGGTTGGGCATTTTATTTTTATCTATTTAATGAGTTTTGCTTCGGCTTTGCAGCTCTTTTTAAAAAAAAATTATTAACATTTTTCAGTTTAAAAAATATTAGTAATAACATTCTAATTTGTTTTTCTAGGAAGTTTCATCACCTAACAAGAAGCAGTCAAAGTCATCAACTCCAGTCTACAAAGTGAAAGAAAGCAGCTAAAGAAGCAAATAAAAAAAACGCGTAAACTTTTAAAATCGGAGAGTGCAGATGAGGACTCCGGTATGCCATATAGTTTTTATCTGCTGGCATGATAAAGTTTGTTCTCATCAACAAAGTTATCCACTTTTTGTATGGTCACGTACAGAGAATAATTGTGGTTTTTGCTATGGGGATAGCCCACCTACCTGTTGGAAGCAAATGGCTGTTAGAAAAGATAACATAAACATGATAACAACTTGAAACAGTTTATTTTTATACATACATTGTTCCTTTATTTCTCAACATAATTTCCACCAACATTGATGCACTTATCCCATCGTTTTATCAATCCTCCCAAACCGGCTGCATAGAACTACGGGCTCTGTTTTCTAAACCACGTTCCTTCACATTCAACTGCAGCTCATTCACGAAATGTCTCCCGCTAAGGTGGGTTTTCAGTGGACCAAAGAGGTGAAATCGCTTAGGGGCTAAGTCGGGACTGTAAGGTGGATGTTCCAGAACTTCCCACCTTAGTTGGTTAATTTTCTCCTGAGTTAATCCAGGCTGTATGTGGTCTGGCATTGTCATGAAGAAGCAACCTCCTCTAGTCAGCAACCCTGGAGTTTTTGATGCATCATGAAGCATCGATAGAACTTCACGATCGATTCGGAATTCACATTGTCACCTTTCTTCATGAAATTGGTTAAAAGCACTCCTGACAATCCCAGAACACCGTCAACATAACCTTCCCTGCTGATGCGAACCTTGAATTTTGGACACAAGACGAAGAAGGATGTTTCCTGCATTGAAGCACCTTTGATTCGGGCTGTAGTGATGCATCCATGATTCATCCCAGTAAAATCCTGTTCAGCATCTCTTCTTATCTTAGTATCGACAGAGATGATGCAAGGACAGGCCAAATCGGTTCATTTTGTGTTCCTCTTTCAATTGTCTGGTACCACCTTGAGCACACTTTCTTAATTTCAATCGATCATGTATTATGCTGTATGCTGAACCATGTAAGCACCCTATTGTAGATGCTCAGAGTCTATCTTACTCATCTGTCACCTCTAATCATCTCCTCCACCCACTGCACTGATGCTTCTGTTGCAATCTTAGCAGGACGACCAGATCGGATTTCATCAACAATTTTAGAGCGTCCTTGAGAAAATTTTCTACCCAACTATGCACCGTTTTACGGGACAAACATTTGTCAGCATAAATAGAAGCATTTCCTATGAATGTCCTTTCAGGCAGTCCTTTGCCCACAAAACGCACAACAGCACGTTGTCTTTGGTTGTGTCTCCTAAGTACAGTCGCTATTTTGTTTATGCGCTGCACATGCGCATGAGACACATAGCGCCACCTGGCGAATGGGAATATAAAGTTGGATGTTGCTGTCACCTAATGATACTTTTAGAAAACACCAACTACATTTAGCTACCATCTCAAATAACTTTGTGGCTTACTTATTGACTTCTCAGTAGTATATGTTGAAAAATACAAATTGTTTTAATTAAAAGCTATTACCAGTTCTAGAAATAGTAGATTTCTAGGCAGGACTAGCAAACCAGAGCTAATCAAGACACTTTTCTACCCCCAACTGCATCACTACATTCTAGTTAAGCAAACATAGATTGAAGGTCAAGCCTGGTATCAGACACAATACAGATGTAGAAAGAAAATGTAAAAGATAAAAAAGTAAGGAACCTTTCTTATTCCACATGGTATATAGCTCTTGTAAGGAATCGCCAGAGAGAGAGAGATACCACATGGTAAGGGATCACGAGAGAGAGAGAGATACCACATGGTAAGGGATCGCGAGAGAAATACCAATGGTAAGGGGATTGCAGAAAGATATACCACATGGTAAGGATCGTGAGAGAAATACCACATGGTAGGGGATCGCGGAGATCCCAAATGGTAAGGATCGCGAGAGATACCACATGGTAAGGGATCACGAGAGAGAGAGATACCACATATAGCTCTTGAAAGGTCAGCACACGATAGTGTGGGTCAAAATCATGCCGGCTCTACTTATCAGTGTTTTTCGGGTACCCAATTGAAGCTGAGTCGACCTAGAGCCATTACGGTAGGAATAAATTTCATGCGCACTGTGGGATTGAGTCTGGACCACTAGTCTAAGAAGCGAGTTCACTAACAATTCCTTACTCCTGCTCTCATGGGAAGATTTTAAAATCAAAAAATTATCAGATGAAGATGATATTGTAAATTTGATTTTTACGTTTCTATGTGTGTGTCTTGTACAAAAGAGACTTTAAGCCAGAGTCCTCTGATGATGATGAAGATGATTCACAGCGGTGAGGATGAAAACAACATTTCAGATGTAGAGCCAGATTCAGAACCAGAATCTCCTGTTAAGGAGGTAATATATACACATCAGTTGATACTTCCTGTTCCTTATCAAACATGATTGCAGCTGTCATTTGCCTTTATTTACTATTGTTAAATTACACCTATGAAGTCTTAGTTGGTATTGCATTCTATTCTACTATTGTTTTCACCAGGTGTGACAGCCTTTTTTCTTTTCTCTTGTGGGTTCCAATCAGGTTCATGTCTGGTCATTTTGTTCTAAGTGTCAAAGAAATACTAGGAAGTAAGGCAAACAGACATGTGACATAGATTATTTTATTCAGTCTTCTTCTTCTTTGCGTTCGTTCTTACGACCAATTATAATCACGCTTTGTGATATGTTTGATCTTTGCCAAGAACGTCATTATCGTTGCACATTGGTTTGGTAGGCCCCTAAACACATAGACTTTACATGTTTAGGACACGTGCATCCGATTTCAGCCAATTTTATTCAGTGTATGCCCATGTATTCAAGAAACCTACCTTACTGGAATGAGTGCTAGAATTAGGAGTCAAGTTTGGACATGCTAAACAGTGTCGTCTTCATGGTAGAGAGAGAAGATATACTAATGAACTTCTAATGGGTACGTTGAGCAAGTGAACTTTGGGATGGCTGCTGCAGCTGGACAGGCGTGATGTGAAAGCCCAATGTGCCATGATGTTGATCACATAACCTACCTTAACTCTCAGCACAGATTCTCTGTTCAAGGCTACCAGAACTATAGACAAGATAATGGACACAAGGGAGAAGGTACCCACATTGGTGTGCAACTCCATTCCTTTAAAAGCAGATAGAAGTTGCCACAAATGTGGCTGCATAAATTACAGAAACTGACATAGACAATCACTTGCTTCTAGTATTAAACATACACATACCTCTGAAGTCGGAGAAGACATGCCTGTATCACAGGGGACACTGATAATAAGGAAAGCAGGCCTTCATGCAAAATCAGTCAGAATCATCATACCAAGTACTCTGACTCGCCTGAATTCATAGCGGTGATTGCCTGGGAAGCTAAACTAGTAAATTCTTCTTCTGCATTCTCACTAGATTGGGATTTCGATTCTCTAATAAAGGCAGCCGTCTGCCTCAGATTATCAGACACACCATACAGTTTGTCTTGGCACTGGTAAGTGGGCCCCCCCTTTCTTCTCAAGTCTGCATACTGGGATCAGTTCTGTAGGATATAATTCCTATAATTTCTGCTTCCCGTTTCTGCAACATCTTCCCGCAGTAAGTTTTGGCCACCCTACGGATGGTAGGTCTGACATTCTTACTACGTGGCTAAATCTCAGAGGCAGATTGGCGACTGTAGAATCCGCTATCCCATTCCTCATTGTGAGGGGTCGTTGCACCATGTTATGCGCCTTACGACCTGGTGCATCTGTTTTCTGCAAGCATTTGTTTCAGGTTAGCATTCCCGAGCGGACACATGCATCCGATTTCATCCAAACCTCCTTAGTCGTCTCCATTTTCCAACTCTCACTGGCATATGTTAGGATTGATACAACATTTGAATTGAAAATTCTTAATTTAGTTTAAAACTATATAACTTGCAGTTCCATATTTATTTAAAATCCATGTATAATAATATATAATTCTTGATTATTTCTCTACAGTCTCGTAAGAAAAAGACACCTTCCACTGTTTCCACACCTGTCACTGGAAGCTCAACAAAGAAGCCAACACTGACATTGTCAGATAAGAAAAATTCTGCCAGTCCTAGCGTCAGTGAGAACACAAAGTCTAGATTGTCTCTGTTTTCTGCACCTGAGGTAAGTTCTGTAGTAAATGTAGTCTTGGTGAAACATCATAATTTCAAACTCTGAAGTCGGAGGACGGTATGACGTGGACACTGATAATAAGGAAAGCAGGCCTTTATGCAAAATCAGTCAGAAGCGCCCTGTGCATCATTATCTCTTTAACCTCCAGCTACTTTAGATTCTGTCTCGTTCTTTTCCATAAGTTTGTCTTTATCACTTCTGAGTGTATCTTATAAACTACGAGGCCGAGACATCTGTTAGGACCAAGTGAACAAAATGGCTCTTATAACCACAAAATATCAAAGTAGCTGCAGCACTGTAAATCTAAAAAGAGATTTAATTTCCACTCTTTCCCTTTTAAATGGGAGAAATGCTTCTTTGCTAAGGCAAAAATAATGTTCCCAAACAGTAATTTTTAAAAATAAATTTGAAATTTAAAA
>JADZMA010002681.1:0-11328 GCA_020796225.1 Arion vulgaris
GATCAATGTTTTAAAAGGGGGGCTCCCTGGGCGTCAAAGTTTTTTAAAGTTAGGGGGCCTTTTCCCCACGGTGATAAGCTTTTAAAGTTATGGGGGTTTTCCAAGGGGGTCAATGCTTTTGTTTGGGGCTGCCCTAAAGGGCGTAATGTTTTAATGTTATGGGCGCCCCCCACGGGCGATCAAGTTTTTTTTGGCGCTGCCCCCCGGGGATCAATGTTTTAAGTTTTTGGGCGCGCCCCCAAAAGGGCGATCAATGTTTTAATGTTATGGGGGGCCCCCCCGGGGACAATGTTTTAATGTTATGGGGCTGCCCCCGGGCGATCAATGTTTTTAAGAGGGGGCCCCCCACGGGCGATCAATTTTTAATTTAGGGCGCGCCACCCGGGGATCAATTTTAAATTTTAGCCTGCCCCACGGGGGATCAATGTTTTAATTTTTGGGCGCTGCCCCGGATATCTTTTTTAAAAAGGGGCCCCCCCCAAGGGGGGGTCAATGCTTTAAATTTTTGGGCCCGCCCCACCGGGGGGATCAATGTTTTTTAAAAAAAGGGGGGCCCCCCACGGGCGATTGCTTTTAAATTTTTGGCGCTGTCCCCCGGGGGATCAATGTTTTTAATGTTAGGGGGCGCCCCCCGGGCGATCAATGTTTAATTTAAGGGGCCCCCCCGGGCGATCAATGTTTTTTTAAAGTTATGGGCGCTGCCCCACACGGGTGACGTTTTAAAGTTATGGGGGCCCCCCTACCCCGGCGATCAATGTTTTAAAAGATGGGCGCCCCCTCCCGGGGCGATCAATGTTTTAAAGAGGGCGCTGCCCTCCCGGGCGATCAATGTTTTTAATGTTGGGCCCTTTTGTCCCACAGGGGCGATCAATTTTTTAATGTTTAGGGGCCTTTGCCCCCCCGGGGCGATAAATTTTTTTTTAATTTTGGGCCTTTTCCCTTTCCCGGGCGATCAATTTTTTAATGTTATGGGCGCTCCCCCAGGGGTGATAAACTTTTTTAAAGGGCGCTGCCTACACGGGCGATAAATGTTTTTTAATGTTATGGGCGCTGCCCCCCACGGGCGTCAATGCTTTAATGTTATGGGAACCATCCTTTTGGGGAACCCGTAACTTTCAGAATGACAGGCAAACGTTTAAAAAAACTTCAATTTTTAAAAAGGCCACACATACCCTGAATTCTTAACCACTTCAATTAAGGCCACACCCCTGAATTTTAACCATTTTGAATTAAGGCCACACATACTCCCTGAATTCTAACCACTTCAACTTTAAAGGGCCCAAAATACCCTGAATTCTAACCACTTCGAAAATTAAAGGCCACACATACTCTGAATTCTTAACCACTTACATTAACCACACATACTCCTGAATTTTTCCCCACTTGACATTAAGGCCAAAATCCCTGAATTCGACTAATTTTATGTTCATTATTTTTTGCAGACATCTATTTTGAAATAAAGGAGAGACTAAATTTTTTTTGTTTTTTCCAATTTGTTTCATTCTCCTTTTTTGGGAAACATAAGCTCTAATTTCCTAAAAAAGTACAAAATAATAAGATGGTAGGAAAAATATACTGACACAAAATTTTCCCACAAAATTAAAGAAAAAATAACAAATTCAAAAATATGTCTCAGAAACTAGGTTTGAAATTACAAGGGAAAAGACCGGGGTCTTGAGAATTTCTTCTCTTCCCCATTTTCTTTTTATGAAGTTTTGGGGGGAAAACTAGTGATCTTGTGTGTGCTTTTTAAGACCCCCGGTGGCTGATATTCATTTTTTGGGGATGCTCTTGATCCCGTCCCCCCATTTTTTGCGTGGTCTTTCTTTGCTTTGTACTATGATACTTTTTCTGTGTGGTTTCGGGGGGGGGTTCTCTGTTGGTCTTGAGAATCTTTTTTTCTTTTTTCAAACCTTGTAGCCCACAGCGTCAGGTCGGGAAAAATTTTTTAAAAACGGGCCCTAGTATGCGCTTCGTAGATAGTCTCTTTTCTCGCCTCTGTTATCTCTGGGGTCCATTTTTTGCGGCCGCCCTTTTTCTTTCCCATTGTACCGGGCAGCATTGCTCTTTTTTTACTGTCTGATTTTAATCGGGCCGTGACCGAACCAAATTTTTTGTTTCGATGAAGCAAAATCTGATTTTGTACCCACTTTTTTCCTGATGTCTTCTTTTCCCAACCGGTTCTTCTTTTAAAACCCGGCATTCTGCTAAAACACTTCATCTCTGTTGTGACTAGTTTTTCACTTTTGTTGTCAGCGTCCATTTGGGGCACTGGTAAAATAATGGGGGGAAAAAAGTTTTGGGAAATTGCTCTTTTGTGTTCGGGTTGACGTGTTTGCATTTTAAAAATTGGCGCCATTTTTATCTTTTGGGTTTTTGTTTTTCCTCTGTGTTAAATTTCATTAGTTTTCTTCCATTTTTGAAAAATGCCCCCGGGGTATGTAAATTTTGTTTGATTTAGTAGTATTCTTTAAATACTAACGGGAGTCTGTTAAAAGGTTGTTCATTTTGTTCTTCTGTTGTTGATAATTCCCCCTGATCGTCTGAAAAAAAATTTTTTTAAAGTTCCCCGAGGTTTTTTCCCCTTCCCTTTGGTGTTAGTTTATTTTACAAATGTGGCCCAATTTTTTGATGAATAGCAGGGGGATAGTCCCAGCCTTGTCTTACCCTGACCCTTAGAAACTTTTCTGATAACCCCATTTTTCTAACCCGTACATTGGCTGTCAGTATAAATGTTCTTCAAGGTTGATTAGGTGTTTTAAACCCCCATAGGTTTTTAAATTTTTTCCCACAACTTGTGCCTATCTACGGTCGAACGTTTTTTCCTGATCTACAATGAAATAATGCAGAAATTTAAAAACCAGATTATGTTGGAGGATCAGTTCACAGGAGGAGAACCCCAACACAAAATTTTGGTAAAATAGACACAAAAGGGGGGAGAAAAAAAGATGCCGGTTAAGAATAAAAAAAAGGAGGGAAAACTCTTTGCTTTGGGTAAGATAGGGAAGAAGAGATCAAAACATTCACGAAGCGGGTAATTTTTCAATAAAAATGTGAAGTCAGTGGTTTTCCCCAAAATTTTTTAACATGGAGGAACAAAAAAGGGACCATCAAAAAAACACGGATCTTCAAAAAGGGGGATGACGTAGAATAGGGGGACGAGATGGTATGACAAGTTTTTCAACGAGGAACTCAGAAAAAAGAACAGGCAGATACCAGTGGAGGGGGGGCTCAGGAACACACGTTGGCGAGGGAATGGGCTAAAAGGAAGGGAAAAAACCAAAAACTTGTAAGATAGGCAATTTTTTTGGAAACCCCCCCCGGGAAAGGGGAAAGTGGGGAAGGTCTGGACATCCCTGGAAAAGGGGTTTTTGGGACTGATATAAAAAGGATAGGAAAAATGGAAAATTTTTAAAAGGATGAGAAGAGGGGAAGAGCGGAAGAATTTTTTTGAAGACCTGTGCCCCGGGGGTTGAAAAGGAAGAAAAAGGGGAGGAATATACTGAAATAATTCCCAGGTTGCTAAGAAACAATAAAAAAGAAAGTTTCCCGAGAAAAAAAACCTGGCAAAAAGAATTCGGGTCAGACTTTAACTTCCGTCAATAATGTAGACCAGTATAATTACTTCCGGTGAAAATGATTTGTATTAGAGGAAATGAGGACGTGTTTCTGCCCGAACAAAGCCAGACCCCCGGTTTTTTTTTCTTAGTGTCTTTATGGGAAACCTGTATTAATTTTTAATGCATCAGTGATTTTTTATTGTCTGTTGTCATGTGTCGTTTTTTTTTATTGTCAAAAATGGTTAGTCTTAAAAAATATTGTTCAATGTTTAATGTATCAACTGTTTATTCTTCATTTTTTTTTTTTCTTAAACCCCTTGTTTTGCCTCAGCTGGGAATGAAGAGTTTTCGAAACAAGCCCTTGCGTCTCTTCTTTAAAATTGTTTTTTCCCTTCTTTATCCCCAAAGATCCTTCTTTCTCGGCCGCCCTTTTTGCTTTGAAACCTTGTATCGGTAAACCCTTGTGATGAGAATTGTCTGTTGGTAATTCTTTATGTGGCCCAAAACCTTTTTAATTTATTGTTTTTGGATGAAGTTTATCCCAATTTTTGAAACCCACTTTTTTTGATGTCCCATTTAATTTTTGTTTCTTTTTGTTACCCCCAGATTCTGCTAAACACTTCATTCTGTCGTGACTAGTTTTTTTCCCTATCATTTTTTTGTTACTTCCAGGTTTGGTTTTCTCCAACAAATGTTATTTATTTTCTTTCCCAAATTTATTTATTCTCTATTGTAAAATGTTATTTATTCTCCATTCCCAAAATTTATTTATTCTCCATTACAAATTTATTTATTTTCCATTCCAAATGCTATTTATTTTCAATTTACCAAATGTTTTTTTTTTTCCCCATTCCAAATGCTATTTATTTATTTGCCAATGGTTTTTTAAAACCCAATAAATACATTTAAAAAAAATTTTTTTCCCATTTTCAATACCTAGGCCTCACAGTTATGTGTTTTTATTAAAAAAGGGAACAATGATTCTTGACTATCCTTTACAGGACGTAGCCATCAGCCACAGTAAACGAGTCATTGATTTTCTAGGGCACCCTTATACGTTCAGTGGGCCATTTTGCTTTCCGAACGGGGGGTCTACATTTTTTAAACCCCCAAAGGGGAAACAATTTCCCTTAAATGTCCCACCTTGGAGTTTGAGCCAGGTACCCCGGGTTTGTGAAGATCGTTTTTTTACCCGCCTTTTTGGTTTTTTTTTTTAGCTTTTTGGGCACAAGGGTTGTTTTACTATATTTTCTCCTTTTATAGTATACAATTATTTCAATGAAAAACTCGAAAACTGAAACCCGTCTTAGTGTTGAGGTTCTAAAGGGGGAACAAAAAATAGTAACACTGAAACCCTGAAAGGCATGTCGTGAGTCTGCTGAGGGGGGGCCTTGGGAAAGCTGCCATAAAAAAAAAAGATCGCAGAAATCGGATGTTTTGGGCCCCATTTGAAAGGGTAAAATCAAAGTACAATCGTTCTAAGGTTCAATCCCCTACAAATCACAAAGAGGGGTTTTAAAAAAGGGTCGATGTGCAGCTTTCGAAGAAAAAAAATAAAAACTGCACCCGGGAGAGAGAGAGAAAAGAGAGAGAGAGAAAGAGAGAAAAAGAGAAAAAAAGAGGGGAGAAAAAAAGAGAGAGAGAGAGAAAAAAGAGAAAAAGAGAGAGATAGAGAGAGAAAGAAAGAGAGAAAAAGAGAGAGTTGTGTAAAAAAAGGACTTTACCGGGCCGACATGGTACTTGCAAATTTGGATGTATAAAATGAACTATCAGTTGTCTGTTTTTTTTCTAAATTTTCTTTTCTGGGCCCACCAGATTAATTATTTATTCAAACAAAGCATTATCCCAACCTTAAAACCCTATCTTAGTAAATTGAAACGGTTTTAAAAGGTTTTAAACCACTGTTTTTCGTTCCCCAAAACTGTGGTTGAACCCCAATAGACGTGTTTCTAAAAAGTATTTTTTCAGAGATCCCAAGGGGTTTTAGGGGGAAGGGGTTTCTGTTTGTGTTATGTTATTTTGGGGTTTTGTTATGCTATCGACGATGTCACATTGGGCAATTTAAAGTGCTCTGTCCCAGCGCAACAGCCATCTCAAAGTATATTTTCTCAAGCACCCATGGGAAATTGATTTGTTTCCCGTTTTTGCATTGTCTCGGGAAAGGGGTTGTGCCATTTCTACTGAAAGAAAAGAATAAAAGGATCTTCTTCTTCTTCTTCTTTGCGTTCCGTTCTTTTTTCAAAAAATGTTTCACTCTTTTTGATATGTTTTATCTTTCCAAAAACCAGAAAGACATTGGTTTGGTGAACCCCAAACGCATAGACTTCTAAAGTTTAGGACACGTGCATCCGATTTTTAAAAACCTTTTTGGGCTCCCCTTACAAAGCGTGGCAAAAGCCTTCCCTACAAAAAGGCCCCCTTTCCGAGACTATAATCATAAAAGCAATATCCTCCCCCTTTTATTTTGAAGCTGGAAACATGATAAACGACCTTTATTAATAATTCAACTTACCAAAAGTTTACAAATTTCCCGAAGCCCTTGTCTCCGGGGACAATTTTAATCGTTTGGTAAATGAAGTTTTTGGGAACCCCAAAAGAAATGTAAAGGGTAATTTTTTTCCCTCAACCCCCAACCCCATGCTCGATCCCTTGATTTATTTGGGTTGATTTTCTTTGAACGCTCCCTATCGATCCTTGTTAAAACCCTTTTTGGGGATCTTTTTTTGATCGGAACCTAAAAGTGATTGTAATTCAGCCCGTTATTTCCCTCAAAAAAAGCACATCCGATTTCTTCGATGTTTTTTTTTTTTTAGGGTGGGTTCCCCAGGGGCTACCTGGTTTATATTTGACAAGCTGTGAAAGGGCACGGTGGGTCTGTGGCTTGGGGTTGGGGGCTGGGTTTTATTTAAACCCCGGCGTTCTGAACCTAATCACGCTTGGGGCATATTGGTTTGCAAATTGTTCCGTGTGGATTTTTTCCAAAAGGACGATGGCACCACCCGTTCAGGGAAAACAATGGGGAAAAATACTGCCCCAAATATGAAAAAACACAAACAGCGTTTGGGTGGGGTTGTTCGCAAAATCCTTTTTAAAAATATGCAATTTAAACCTTTTTTTTTGTAGGTCACAGTTTTTAATCGTTGCTCCCTGCGAGCCCCACAAAAGACGGGAGGAATTGGTTTTTATTTTGACCCCTCATCATTGTACTTTAGGGGGAACCATTTTGTTTGACTCTTTTTACATACAGATTTCAACAACGGGGCGGGGAAATCGAACTGGGGAGGGGCTCCTTTTGAATTTTGAAAATGGTCAAAAAATTTAAATAGTGGTTTTTTTTTGTAATTATTCTTTAAGTTTTTTCTGACCAGCTGGGAAATTTCCCGCCTTTTCTTTTTCCATTTTTAAACCCAAAAAATTATTTAACCTGCTCAACAAACTGGGATCTTCGTATTTCGTTCTTTTTCCCAAGGACTAGGAGCTTGATTTTTACCTTTCATTGAATCATGGATCTCTGAAAGAAAATTTTTGGGTGGCTTCGAGGGCGGCAAGTACCCTTTGGGGGGGTAGAAGGAACCAACCCTCTATTCCCCAAAGACTTCTCAAATAGAAAAAAGATTTTCTACCTGGCGTCACATGTACATATTGTTTCCAAGAGGCGGCATGAACAAAAATTCTAAATGGAAAATTTTTTTTTCTTGGGTCAATTTCCATATTTTTTCCACCGAGGGGGGCCCGGAAAAAAGACTTTTTAAATAGAAGAAGATTTTTTTTACTTGGGGCACATGTACATTTGTGTTTAATTGTGTTTTACCGGGCGGTTCTGATGTCCCATATAGTTTCAATCAGGTATCTGGGAAGTACTGGGAAAATACTGGAAATACTGGGAAGTACTGGCAATCAAAAAACCAAATCTGGGGAAACTGGGAATCTGGGAAGTACCAAAATGCCCAAAATACCAATGCCGGGGAAATACTGGGAACTACTGGGAAATATTGGGAAATACCAAAATACTGGGAAAAACTGGGAAATCTGGGGGAAAACGGGAAAAAACCAAAGGGTGGGGCTGGGGGGGACTGGAAGTACCCGGGAAGGACTGGGAAGTACTGGGAAGTTCCCGGGGGACTGGGGGCCACTGGGAAGTAAAACTGGGGAAATACTGGGAAATACCGGAAAACTAAAAAACTGGAAGGGACTAGAAGAATGGGAATCGGAAAGGGTGGAAAATCCAAAAACCAGTACCCGCAAAGTAAAATAATTTTGTGTGGGTGATGTTAACCCCTTATCCAGCACATGGATAAAATATAGATCCCAACTCCTTGGTAGGACGTGGGTTGTTGAATTTTTCATCATCATCATCAGGTGCCGGGCCCGGTTGGGGAGGGGATCTGGATCCCAAATTTTGTCTCTGTGTTTTCTTTATCTCAGATGTTGACCTTACCGTTGGGGGGGGTGGGCAGGCTATCCAAAAATTTTTTTCTCTGTCTTCCTCTGTCTCATCCCCCCCTCAATTTTTTCCAAATTTTTACAATGTGTTTTTAAACCTCCCCTTTTTTCACTGGGCCCGGGAAAAAATGATGTTTTTCCCTTTTATCGATGATAAACTTTTTTGTGTTTTTGACCTTTTAAATTTAAAACCTCAACATTAGTCATTTTTTGTGGGTTTCCGGGGATTTCATAATTCTTTTTGTTCCCTATCCCCTTTGGGCCCCCAGAATTTTATCTGTTTGTTTTTTGTCCATGACTAGCATCCATATGTCAGTATTGGTTCTTTTGGGACTGTATAATTTTTATTCTGACCTTTAAATTAAAAGATTTTTGCATAAAAAGTTTTCCCTTTTCTGGGAAAGCGTTTTAATGCCATATTCCCGCTCTTTATTTCTTTAAACGACATCTGCCATTTGATGTTATGTGACTACAAAATTTTCATTATTCTTTTTCCTTTGCCCCAGTCCCATTTACTGTGATGGTATTTTTTCAGAGGGCTGCTTTTTGGGTATGATCATACTTTTTTCTTTTATGTTATTTTCCAAAATTGCCTTGGCCCATTCTTCAAAAGGAAAAGTTTAGTTGAAATTTTAGTTATGAATGTAGTAATTAAAATAAATGAAGGAAAAGGGTACTTCTTCTTCTTTTTTTGCTCACTACTACCGGGTTGTTGTCCCAAAGTCGTCCTTGCCACCGGGTTGTTGTCCAATTTTCGTCACACTGGTTTCCGGGGTGTTGGGCCAAAGTCGTACACTGCTACCGGGTTGTTTTCCCAAAGTCGTAGTTTTCTGTTTGTGTTTTTGCTTGTTAGTTTTGGTTTTGACAATTTTTCTTATTGCTTTCTATCCCAACCATCCTTTTTTTTGTGGTTTTTCTTGCCTTCTTTCCGATGTTCCCCTTGTAGGAAACTCTATACCGTGGGGTTTGGATAAATTCTAATTAAGTCCCAAACCATATTTTATGTTTCCCCCAATGTAAATTTAAGAAAAATTTTGTCCAACTTTTTTTTTCTGTTTATGTTGGTTACTGTTTTTTCTAAAAAAGGGGTTAAATTTTTTGCAGGCATCGCATTTTCCAAGTAGTTATTTTTTGGGGACTGGTTTTTTTCCCCATTGTTCCCTGTTTTGGTTTTTGGTAACACAAAATAAGTATGAAAATGGTGTTAATCATCTGTTGTTTATTTGGGCAATGACAGTTTTTGGGGAAGGGGAATGCTTTTTCATTTAAAAATTAAAAAATTTCCCCTTCCCGTGAAAATTTCAATATAATTCCAGTGACCCAGGGTTTAAATTTCATTCAAATTTTTCCGAAACCCCATGATTGGCGAATAGGCATCGCATTTTTAAAGATTTTTTTTGGGCTGCGTTTTTCCATTGTCCATGTTTTGGCTCTGGTAACACAAAGTAAAATGGGAAAAAGGGTTTAACCCCTATTTGTTTATCGGTCCGGAAATTTGGAAGGGGAATGCTTGTTTAATTTTAAAAATTTAAAAAGTCCATCATTCAGTAAAAAAGATACAATATAATTCCCGTGACCGAGTTCGAAGTTTCATTCAACATTTTCCCTCCGAAACCACGATGATTGGGACCTGACAGCTGAGATCTGAACCAAGATCCCGTTCGTGTATTGCTGAAAATGGAAAGGGTTTGTACTGTTCAGTAAAATATAACGTTTCACTACTTTTCATGGGGTTAAGGGTTTTTGTTTAAATATATTAATTTATCACGATGTGGCAGACAAAACCCCATTGTGGAAAAATATAAAAAATTTTTCCCAAAAGTGTGAACTGAAATATTAAAAAAATTTTTATTCCCAAAAAAGTGTGAGACACATATTAAAAAAAACATTCCCCCGTCCCCGCACACACAATTTTAAAAAAGGCTGCTCTCAAATCTATTTAAAAAAAAATTGTCCTCCCCTATTAAGTAATTAAAACTCAACCTTTGGAAAAAAGTAAGAATAGTCTTTCCTTTTTTTTTTTTCTAAACGTGTTTTACTCACATCGTCAAGAAAAGAAGAGACTTCTAGAACGGACTTTTGCGCGCGCTTCATAAATAGTGTTTTTCACCGCATCTGTTATTTCTATATTAAGAGAATGGTATAGCAGTGAGCGTCAGGCCGAATGGATTAGAGCGCGGCCCCAATGCAGGCGACCCGTGTTCAATTCACGGTAAGACCATGGATTATTTTTACTGTTGTGGCATAAATGTTAAATCCTATCCTGAACAGCTTCAGCACTCCACTAGCCATGCTGACATTAAATGTCCATGCTCTCGCTCTACTAGTTCTACACCACCTAAAATGAGGTACAACAGACAGTACCGATATTTTCTTTTGTTTTGTTATAACAGTAGAAGAATCAAACTCACTTGACAGATTGTACTGTCCGTTGTTAATGCAACTCTGACAAGACCAGGGAAATTAGCAGTTATACTCATGTAACACACAATCAAATTCAACAATTGAACATATATACAAGTATCGAATAGTTACGAGAAAACCCTGCTTGTATGGCGAGAAAACCAATAAAATGGTCAGCAGGCTTTCACGCAGAAATCAGTTAGTAGCGCCACACCAGACGCATGGCTACGTCTGAATTATAGAAGGAAAGAGCAGAAGAAGAAGAAATTAGGAGATCAGCAAATTGTGTGTTGAAATTCCTAACAATAGGCTAAATCTGTTCCACACAGTAAACCAATCAATTTGTACTCACATTGAAGTTAGAGATATCATAATACCTGTAGTAGAAACTAAAACCTGAACCAATAGTTGAACCAGTGGCGGCTCGTGCTCATTTTTGTTACTGGGGCCAGACACAAATGTTCGGAAAATCATGGTTTTAAGTTAGAGTTATATTTTAATTTATAAACAATAAATAGAGTTACAATTATTTTTTGGTGGGTCCGCCTCACTGACCATAATGACGAGCCGCCACTGAGTTGAAACACTTGTTTTGTTTACTTATTTCAACGTGTATAATTAAGTTTGTTGTTTAAGATGTTTGAGAACTAAATGTCTAAACTTGTATACGTTTGACTACAATATAAACAATTGGAGTAATCCGTGTTTTGTTCATGACTGGTACTAACATGTGCACACAAAAGTTAAATAGATATTATATTTGGTATCATAGTTTTACCAATACTGACATACGGATGAGTCATGTGACAATGAACACACAGATTGAAAAAACTCGAGGGCCATAGAGATGTGGCTTTATAGAAGAATGATGATAATAAAGGACTGCTAAAAAGATAATGTTGGGGGTTGAATGAGATCAAGA
>JADZMA010002682.1:0-11325 GCA_020796225.1 Arion vulgaris
GGTTCCAATTTAGTTGCTTCAGTCTCGCTCATTGTGTTATATTCAACAATTTCTTTTTTAGCAGCAAATCAGTTATGGCAATAAATCCACATTCAGTTAAATATGATGATAGAAATGGTAATAATTTTTTCTTTACATTTGTTGAATTTTATATTTGATTTCTGTGTCCTCACAAAGCCATGCCGTCGCCCCTAATTAATGAAGTTTTAACTGACGATGTGGAATTTAGTAAACTTCGCAGATGAACAATCTCGTTATAGGAGGAACCCTATTTCAACATTTAGATATCCACAAATTAACATGGTATTCCCCTAATGGCAGAGATAAAACCAAATAGACCATATAATGATCAATGGACCCTGGAGACGCTCGCTGCTAGATGTTGTAGTTCAAGGGGGTGCAGATGTTGGTAGTGACCACCACTAGTCACAGGCTTATGTCAAACTTAAACTAAGAAAACAGGACAACAAAAAAACTTCCAAAAGAGGTTCGATGTGGATAGACTAAAAGACACGGAAGTAAGGGATAAGTTTATAATGCAGATAAAGAACAGATTCCAAGCCCTAAAAAGAATGAAACTACGGATGAAACACAACATAGATAGAACATGGACAACATAGCATTTTAATATAGCAAGAGCAGTGAAACATGTCTAGGTACGCACAAAGAAAGAAAAGAATGGATAACACCAAAAAATGGAAAATAATAGACAGCCGAAGAATATTAAAAAGAAATTGTAGACGCAAAGTCCGAAAGACGGGAAAGCAAGATACCAAGAACAGTACAAAAGCGCAAGTAAAGAAATAAAACGGGCTGTGAGAGCTGACAAAGAATGTATGTTGAAGACCTGGCAGTACAGGCAGAAGAAGCAGAAAAAAAGTGTGATCAGGGAACAGTGTACAAAATTACAAAGCTAATAAGCGGGAACATTACAGAAGATCAAATACTCTAAAAGGATAAGAATAGAAACTATTGACAACGGAAAAGGAACAAGAAATACGATGGACAGAGCATTTTAAAGAATTCCTAAACAGACCACCTAACGGTAGTAGCAGACATACCAGAACCAAAGAGGAGTTAGAAATTGGCATTGAAACACCCAGCCAGGATGAGATCATTACAGCAATTAGATCTCTTAAGAATAACAAGGCACCAGGGAATGATAACTTAAACGCAGAACTATTCAAATAGACCCAGAACTTCAGCTAATATAGCAAACCTTGTTTACTACTATATGGAATGCCCAAATAATACCTGATGCATGGAACAGAGGAGTCATCATCAAGATACCCAAAAGGGCTCCCTTGCCGATTGTAATAATTGGCGTGGAATAACACTGCTTTCTGTCCCAAGTAAAATTCAAGCAAAATCATCGTACAACGTATTACTGACGCTGTGGATAAGAAACTGAGAAAGGAACAAGCAGGATTTCGCAGAGGACGGAGCTGTATAGGCCAAATATTTGCTCTTAGAAATATCATAGAACAATGCACAGAATGGCAAAGCAAACTCTATATCAACTTTGTAGATTTTGAAAAGGCTTTTGATAGCATACACCGCGAAAGTCTATGTGCGTATCTAAGATGGTATGGAATCCCACTGTGTTTTATAAATATTATAAAAGCTGCTACAGCAAGTTTGCATGCAGTGTTGAAACTTCAGAACTAAAGTTTGAAGTAAAAACAGGCGTGCGACAAGGATGTGTTATGTCAGCCCTATTATTCAACACTGTCATAGATTGGGTGATGCGTAAACAACGGAAGATAAGGCAAGAGGTATTAGATGGACGCTCACATCCACTCTGGAAGACCTAGATTTTGCAGATGACATCGCACTCTATCTCATACACATAGAGATATCCAGGAAAAGACCGCCGCCTTAACCAATATAGTGAGATGGTTGGGCTGAAAATAATCAGAAGAAAACTGAAGTAATGACTCTGAACATAGCAACCCAGCACCAGTCAAACTAGAAGGTAAACCCTCCGAGATACAACCGCTTTCACATACCTTGGAAGTGTTATTAGCAATGAAGGAGGCGCTGATTGACATTAAAAACAGACTGAGTAAAGCACGCAGTGCATTCATGACCCTCAGACCGCCTGGAAATCTGCCCAATACAGCATCAGAACCAAGACTAGTATCTATAACAGCTGGGTGCTGTCAACTTTGCTGTACGGATCGGAATGCTGGAGAATGACAGAACAGGATATGTCCAGACTCTCCGCCTTTCATACAACTTGTCTGCGAAAATCTTACGCGTGTACTGGCCGACTACTATCTCGAATCAAGAATTGCTTACGATGCAACAAGAGAATATGGGCACTATCATCCGAAGACGACGCTGGAGATGGATTGACATGTGATGCGCATGGAGACTGGCTCCGACACGAAAACTGCACTGAGATGGACTCCAGAGGGTAGGCGAAAGCGTGGAAGACCCAAGACAACCTGGAGGAGAACGATAGAGCAAGAGCTGAAGGAAATGAATCATAGCTGGAACACAATACAGAGGAAGGCCATAAAAGGGGAAGAATGGTGAGTTTGTTGTTGCCCAAACGCCAGGGCGAACGGGCTAAAGAGAGAGAGAGGTTTTGGGCTGCCTTTTTTCTGAACTTGGTGATTGCCATTTTTCGTAATTTGGGGACTCCCCTTTTTTCCGGGAAAAGGACTCGTCATTTTTTTTAACTTGGACCCCATTTTTCAATTTGGTGACTCGCCATTTTTCTGTAACTCTCCCATTTTTTCTGAATTTGGGACTGCCATTTTTCAACCCCGGACTCGCCATTTTTAATTTTGGGATCGCCTTTTTTCTGAAACCCCTTTGTTTCCCTTTTTTTCTGAAAATTTGACTATTTTTTTGTAACCCCGGATGCCTTTTTTCTGTAAATTGGTGACTCGATTTTTCTGTTTTTGGATTGTTTTTTTCTGTAACTTGGGGTTTCCCCATTTTTCGAACGGTGACCCCCATTTTTCTTCTTGGACCCCCATTTTGTAATTTGGGTGACTGCCATTTTTCTGCTTGGACTCGCCTTTTTTCTTAAGGGGGATCGCCTTTTCGGCCCAAACAAATACTGGGGGCCAAAAAATTCCTCCTCCTTCCCCTTCCTGTCCTACAACGACCTAAATGCGGTATTACAGACAGCAAGGAACTTTTTTTTGGGGGTGGGGGGTTTTAAACCGGGTGGGTCCCACGTAAGTCCGAAATGTTTCCCCGAACTTTTTGACCCACCCCCACTTTGCGCAACATCCTTTTAACGCCGCCTCCCTTTCCCATTATAACAGTCCCCAACGCCCTCCCGCCCATAAAATTTATATATTTTAAAAATTTTTATATATATATATATAATATATATATATACATGCTCTATATTCTCTTTGCATGAAAATTATTATTTCCAACGGGGTCAATTTTAAAATGACTATATACATGAATAAGAAAATTGATGAAAAAATGGATTGTGAAAGAGGGGTATAAGATAATTCTGAATTCAAATTTTTAAATGATTATTCAATAAAAAACACAAAGAACTTTTAATAAATAATATATTTTTTTTTTAAAAAGGGTAAACCCCCCCTAATCGTTTGAACACCCCCAAATTCTTCGATCCCACTATCGCCCCCAGAACGCTTCAGCCCCACGGGGGGTTACCCCACTTTGGGGAAACGCTTCAGACAATCACAACAGAGGATGTGACAAACACAGAGACACAAAACTTATTGTTCAATGATCAAAAACCCACTTATAGATGACATGAAAGAAACCAATGTTTCCCAAATGAATCATTACTACCACAAAAATATAAAAATATTTGAAATTTTTTTTCCGACATTAATTAAAAAAGTATTGTTTTAAGATCATTAACGTGATTATGACTATTCTAAAGAAACGTGTCCTATTTCACCATTTACTTTTGTGGATCTTTTTTGAATTAAAGCAGTTTTCAATTTTAAAAAAGGGGAAAAATTTTGTTCACAAGAATTTTAACTGATAGAACTTTTTACATCAGTGTTTCAAACCTTTTGATGCCCCACAAAATTTCAAAAATTCATCCCCTTTTCCCCCCCTTCCATTAAATTAAAAAATTTATTTTCAAAAAATTGAATTATTCACTGTTTAAATAGAAAAAATCACTAGAAATTTTTAGAAAACAGTAATAAATTTTCAAAAATATTGGGGAAAAAAATTTAAGACGATATCATTTTTTAAAGATATATTTTTCATATTTTTTTAATTATTTTAAATTTTTATTACTTTAAATTAGTAAGATCCTTGCGATTGAAGGAAAAAATGTTATTTTTAATTGACTTCAAATCTCCATTGTTTATATTCAACCAATTTTTTTTTGACAAACGTTTGGGAAAATCCAATTTTAAAATATGAATAGAAATGGTAATAAGTTTTTTTGCACATTTGGTTTAATTTGTATATTTGTTTCGTTTAAAAACCTCCGTCGTCCCTTTTTTATTAAATGAAGTTTTAATGACTCATCATTTTGCATTTCTGTGAGTTCTTCTTTATATATATTTCAAAATCAGACAAACCACTAACATTGACGAATCAAATTTTTTTCAAATCAGAAAATCTTTCTTTTAAACAGCCAAGAATTTTCAAAGATCGCAATAACAAGTATTAGTATAGGGTATCATCCTTTATTTTGGGGCCCAAAGAAACTCTTAAAATGTTTTTAAATATATTTCTAATAGTTCAATAAAGGTAATAAAAACCCAAAAATCTTAGCTTTTCCATCAAAAATTTTATTCTTCCTTTAAGGTGGGTTTTTTAATATATTTTGTTTTTTATTCAAAGATGTTTAATAAAAAGTTTATATGATTAAAGATACTTGATTTCGGTTTTTCCCTTAAAAAAACACTTAAAAAGTATCAAATCCTTAAAAGTATCAAATAGTTCCAAAAAATTGTCAACAGTTCCTTCAAAGCCATCTTACTTCAGTGGGGAAAGTCTCACATGATCTGTATTTTGTTCTTCACAAAATAGCATGAAGAGACCCTTTTCTTTTAGTTAAAAAGGTCTTTCGTTTTGGACGTTTGAACAGGTGAAAATTTTTTTACCAAAATTTTTCCCAAAAAAATGAAAAAAGATTTTTGGGTTTCATCTTTAACAATTTTAAGCAGATTTTCTTGCCTATCATATTATTTTAAACTCGGACAAGATTTATATTTTTTATTTATAAGACATATAATAATGTTTTAGCTTATTATATAAGCTTTGGAGGTAGTGGTGCTTTCTAATGATTTACAGAAAAAATATTTTTTAGCACCCCATTTTCAAATATTTGGAAAGATAAAACTATTATCAACACTGTCTCTCAAAGTTGGTTACAATTTGACTTTAAATTTTTTTGTTTTCACTTTTCAACAGGTTGTATTTCAATATCTCACTGATTTCGTCTATTCTATTGCTAACAGAATTGTTACTGAGTGGAAGTTTCACCCTTTTTGGGCATCTTTTTTTCCCGAATTTTTGAAAGATGATATTGATGGTTTGATTAAAAATTTCCTATAGTAGATTTTTTTTCCCCATTTAGAATATACTTTTATAACTAGCCCCAAAAGAGAGGAAGTTGCAGTATGAGAGTAAACGGGGAATTTTAAAATTGCTCTTTTTTAAAATTTTTCTTTAAATTTTAAAAGAATTCAAATCTGACATAATATGAGACATGTTTCGCCTTCAAACTCTTCAAGACGACCTCGTTTCATTGATTCGTTGGTAAACTTTTTGGGGGTAAAAAATTAATGTAATACATTAATATATTTTTACATCTGGTGATATATGTTTGAGCAAATTCGATTATTAAAAAACGACAATTTGAAGAAAAAAAAAATAAATCATTAACAGTATTTATATCCACATTTATGTGGTCAACCCGCTCTTCTAAAAAAGTATGGGTTTTCTCTTCAAATTCCTGAAAAATTCTAACCTCCAAAGTTTTTCTTCAGTAAGCTTCTTTTCTCTTTTTTTTAATTTCACCCCAACAGTCCTGTTTTTAGCTGTTCTGTGTCTAGCTCTCTATTTTTATTCTAACTACCTCAAAGCAGTTCTGTTTTTTCTTCATTCACTATTATTCCCTCTTCTTAAAGTCCATCGTGTTAATGGGTGAATATTCTATTACTTTACTATTCCAAAATTTTTTCCCGGGACTGGTTTTAATCTTTATTTCCTTAAAAAGACTCATCTTACTTTGACTATCGATATTCTTCTGTCATTTTAAAATGTATTTTCCAACCAACCTTCTCAACTGTCCAAACATGGGAAAAAAAAGATCTCATGACATTCTGTAATCCATATAAAATGCTTCTTCTTAACTATACAACTAAAAAAATGGTACTCAGGACACCTGTATAATCCCGCTACACAGATCTATTACCTGGTAATGATAATCCCTAATTTGTTTTTTAGTCAAACCCCCTTGATGTTTTTTGGCCCCTTTCCCCATCGTACCTAACATTCCAAGCCAAATCAAACTTCAGACCTCTTTCTGTGGGGGGAATAGATAGGGGGTTTCCCAACACATACTCAAGTTGCACTGTATAAACTTTTGGACTTTTTGCAAGGTTGAAAATGACACACATGACAGTTTTTAAAAAATTGACTCGTTTTTCCACAATAAAATGCTTTTCCTTTTTTCAAAGTTTTTTGTTAAAAGGGGGTAAATTTTCCTAGATATAAGTATTTACATTGAAGTTTTTTTTAAACTTAAAAAGTTTTGGGAAACAACAGTCTTTTTTGTCAACAGACATCAAAAAGTCAGTATATGGGTTTTTGCAACATCATGGCATTAGTTAAACTCCGAACGAGTCCGCCCCCCTAAGAAAAACCCCCCCAGGGGGCGCCCCCCTAAACAGGTTTTTACATTGTCGCCCTACAATGAGCCCATAGGAGATTTTAAAAAGGATTTTTTCCCACTAAATTAGCATTTACATATTGTAATTATTTTTTTTTCCCGGGTACCATATGGGTCCCTAACACCCTTTTCTAAAATACATAAATTTATTACTTTTTTGTAATTTTTGTTTGTACTGTCAAGGTTTTGTTTCGTTTGCTCACTGTCAAGGTTTTTTGTTTTGTTTGCTCACTGTAAAGGGTTTTTGTTTCGTTTGCTCATTAAGGTTGTTGTATTTTTTAATGTCATGGCCCGGGGGAGGGATGTGTTTTGGGAGTTTTTGTTTGGTTAATGGTCCCGGGGAGTGTGGGGACTGTCTGTGCGTGTGATGTTATTTAATCATGAATCATCACATTGGGTTTTCCCCATACATGCTCTGTCCTCCGCCAGCAGCCATCCCAAAGCCCCTTTGCTCACCGGAAAGTTGATTGTGCACCTTCTCTCTCTACCATAAAAAGCGACACGTCTGGCATGTTCAAACTTCACTTCAAATTTCCCGCACTTTTCCCATGTCTTCAGATCGCCCTATTCCATTTCTTGAGATCACCCATATCACATAAATGAAAGCGCACCGCTTTTTGAGATCGGCCTGTCCATATTTTGCCCACTTGAATGGGGATTGTTTAAGAAATCGCCACTGTTATATAACTTCCCACGTCCAATTCGTGTTTTAGGTTATTTGTAACGGGGGGAGCAATTTTTTTCTGAACTTAATTCCCAGGCTATGTTATTGCACTTTGGAAAATAACCAGATTTGATCTATTTTTCATGAAGACATCCTAGAGTGCATGAACTCCGTAGTCGTTTATAATTTTAAAAATTTCCCAAATTTAAAAAAGTTAAAATTTATTTTTAACATTCTTTCCGTCTAGTTTATTTAATTTTTCCCTTTTTCCTCGTTTATGAAATTTCTGTATATGCATGTCTTCCCCGCCTGCCCAGCGTGTTCGTAGCGCGTTGAACGACGGTGACAACCCCTTGGAGTGCGGGTTTAAACCACGGGTGGCAGAAAAAGCCACATTTCCCAGTTTAAAACCCGTGACACCGCCAAAGGGGAGATGTCCATGGCACCGAGCCAAAGAGTTGAAAACCCTGGGTTTCGGGATGGGAAAAAAAGCAGTCTTTATTCAAATTTCACTATGAAAAAACACAAATAGCAAAAAATATGACGGAAGAAATAAAAAAACTAATTTTCTTCATAAACAATCATAAATATTTAATGAAGTTTAAAAATCAATTAAATATACTCAAAAGAAACTAACCAAAAAATGTTCCGGGGGGTTAAGGGGAATTTTGGGGTGGTAAAGGGGAAAGACTATATAAAGTATTTAAATAGTTATTTCATACGAAGTTTCAATCCAAAAATTTAAAATAAAAAATTTCCAGTAAAACATTACTTGAAAAACAGCAGATATAAATTCCTTTTTTATCGGGGCTGGCGTAGTGGGTCATGTAAGTACCCCTTTAATATGGTGTGGATCATTTCAGTACCTCGAAAGGGGTGGATCACATTTTAAATTGAATATGGTAGGGGTCATGTACAGTACCCCTGAAATGGTGTGGGTCATGTAAGTAACTCTGAATATGGTATGATCATGTACAGTAACTCTGAATATGGTAGGGGTCATGTAAGTACCCTGAATATGTATGGGTCATTTCAAACTTGAATATGGGTGGGCATGTACAGTACCCCTGAATATGGAGTGGATCATGTACATCCTCTGAATATGGTAGTGGGCATGTGTAACTCTGAATATGGTAGTGGATCATGTACAGTAACCTGAATATGGGTGGATATGTAAGTAACTTGAATATGGTAGGGGGTCATGTAAGTAACTTGAATATGGAGTGGGTCATGTAATAACTCTGAATATGGTAGTGGGGCATGACAGTAACTTGGAAAATGGTAGGGGTCATGGGGAAACCCGAAAATGGTAATGGGTCAGTACAGTAACTCTGAAATGGTAATACTTTGCAGCAACGGTTCTCAAAAATTGCATTACCCGGACCCCCTCCCCCATTTTTAAAAACATTTTTTCTGCCGTAACCCCCCAAAAGTTTCTAGAAAGAAAAACTTCTGGTGGAGTTATTATTACATCACATCAACAGTCACCTGGCTCAAATTTTTAGACCCCGGGGAAAATTCAAATGATCTTTTATTTTGTCCACAATTTTAGACTCCGGGGTTTTTTCCGGGTCCTTTGTTTCCCAACGAACTAGTTTACACTTTTTTTTACATGTTTTTAAAATGTATTTTTCTGTAAAATGTCATTTTTTCCCCAAAGGGGAGGGCACCCTTTAGTACCCCGTGATGGTCCATAACCCCAGATTGGGGGAAAAAACCCGCTTTACTGGGCTTAGCCATCCCCACAGTAAACAGTCGGGTTTTCTAGGCACAATTTATACGTGTGTATTTGTCATTGCTTTCTGAACCGTGAGGTCTATTTTCACCTTTCGTTAAAATCCCCCGGAAACAATTTTTTTCCAAAAGCCTGCCGTTTAAGTTTAACCAGGAGCTTTGGTTGTGGTCGAGCTGATCCCTAAGCCGACGTCAAAAATGGTTAGAAAAATAAAAATGAAACATTTCCCGGGGACTAAATTTAATCATACGTCTGCTTGAAAAAATTGAAATCAAATATGTCGAAAAGTCACGGGCTGCTCATTTCCCAGTATGCTGTTACAGTATGATAACTCAGACCAAACAACTCTTAAGACAGTGAAAAAAAGTTGTGTTTGAAGTGTCTTCCATATCTGCAATTTTACCAGACAACCCCAGATTGTTTATGTTTATGAACCTCTTAAGGCCTCGGGGGCAAGAAATTCAGGACGGCGATGACATGACATAGGCAGTGAATATATGAGGCACTTTTTTTCAGAGATAAGTCTTCAAAAAGTAGACAGGACCGTGCGGGATATTTTCTCAATGATGCAAATCTTCAAAAAGGGCCCCTTTTTTTTCCTTAAAATAACCTTCAATTGTAATTTTGATTTTGTATTATGCCGCCCTTCTTGGCGATTTTGCCTGCCCTTTTTATCATAAACGGACAGTCCCATATTTAAAGTCAAAGGGGTTTTTTTTCAATGAAAATATTTCAATAAAGTTGGCACTTTTTTTTTTTTCTTTAATGTTGTTTTTCTCACAGGGCAGGATAAGAAAATTTCAGAACGAGTTTTGTGTCGTACAAAAGTGTTTTGCGCCTGTTTTCTTTGAAATTTTTGCAGGGCTGCCTTTTTTTTTTCCATAAAAGGGGACAACTTAAAACTAGACGGGTTTTAAAATTTGTGTAATGCCTCATTTTTCTTTTTTTTGTCTCCAGTTAATTGTTTGGGATTTTTTTTTTTTTGCCCGGTTTTGGGGGTGATAGCTAGTTGACAATTTTTTAACAGAGTTAATTTTTATTTTTTTAAAACCAAAAAGAGCGGGGATTGAGATTTTTTCCGGTCTCGACTTTTTTTTAAATTTTTTGAAATTTTATTCCTTTAATTTTGGGGGCTTGCAAGATGTGCGTGGATGGCTTGGGGCCCACGTGTTCAGGGAACAGTCCCCGAGACCAACTATAAGGGGGCGGGATCGAGACCCCCCCCTAAGCCTGAAGACATGGTATGTCGACTCTGCCACCATATCGGGGCCCGTCAATGGATAAACTGAATTTTTTAAAGCCCTCAAAAGGACCCCAAAGAAGATTTTCATTTTAAAACCCAAACCACGTCAACAATAGATTGCAGGGGGGCGGGGTTGGATTAAAAGGCCCGTCGCCCAGCCCCGGGGGCGGGACTACGGGTGATATCCCCCGTGTGTGGGGTTTTTCAGCGTGATAACAAAAAAGCCCGGGGTTCCCCAGATTTACGGTGTACGTGGCACCGAACCGAAGGGGGACGATGTCCATGGCACGAGGGAGTGAAAGGCCCCAAGGGCCGGGTGAAAATATTGGGGGAAAAAGAAAGCATACGGGGTATGAGTAGGGATTCATCAATCAAAATTTAACGGTCGGTCAGTCGCAGGACGCTGTCGGAGATATTGGGAAAGAGATCAGCACCATGGAATGTCCGGAGTGCAAAAGATATTTCAGACTGAAACTGTGGTTTCCTTTTTTTGTACTTATGTTGTCATGCTTTATTTCTCCGTTTATTTTTTCCACAAATTTTTTTAACTGTCTCAGGAGGTTAGTGAGGATATGGAACAAATTAGTCTCACATTAAATGTTCATCATCATTAATCCCTCCCTCCCCGTGGAGCATAGGGGCCCAACAGTTGTTTGCCACTTTTCCTTGGGTTTATTTTTTGGTATCCCGTCAATTTAGCACTCTTCAGCCCCCAGTAAGCCTCGTCTCCAAGTCTGTAGGGGGTCCTCTTTTTCGTTTCCCCGCGGTTCCCCGAGCACCTGTCAGTGACACTCGACTGTGTTTTCCCCAAAGGGGTG
>JADZMA010002683.1:0-11323 GCA_020796225.1 Arion vulgaris
GTCACGCATCTGGCGTGTTACATTCGATGGATCTGCTCAAGTTGTTGAATGCGATTTTCTTTGATGACGATTTAGGATCATTTTGAAGAGCATTATAAAGGTTGGATATCTCAGCCATCCTTTGTTTTATTTCCACAGAGGGTTGTCCAGTTTGTATCAACATTTTGATTGTCCAGTGGAGTTGGCTGGAGACAGTCTTCTAGTTTGTCCACCAACTTTTGCCTGATGTTAACATTCTTGAGTTTGATGACATCTAATCTTTTGTGAGTTGTCTTCCCTGGGGACGCCTGGCGGGTTTGATATGCATATTTAGCTTAGACACAATAAGACGATGGTCGGTCCAGCATTCGGCACCACACATAGACTTTGTGACACTCACATCCTGCCTATCTCTTTTTCTAACAATTACATAGTCAATAAGGTGCCAGTGTCTAGAGCGGGGTGCATCCAGGATGTCCGATTGAGGGAAGGTAATCTAAAAATGGTGTTTGTGACAAGTAGCTCGTGCTCTGTGCAGGTCTGAAGCAGAAGGAGCCCATTACTGTTGCTGCGGTTAACACCATACTTTCCAATCCTACCATTCCAGGAGATGTTGTCTGAGCCTACCCTTGCGTTAAAGTCACAAAGAATAATAAGCGTATTAGGGGACTACCAAACCAATGTGCAACGTATACACGTTCTTGACAAAGATCAAGCATATCACAAAGAGTGATTAAAATTGGTCGTAAAGAATGAACGCAAAGAAGAAGAAGAAGAATAAGCGTATCTGCTTTTGGGACTGTTGCAATATCTGCGTGCAGTTCTTTGTAGAACTTATCTTTGACATCTTCTGGGTTGGTCATAGTAGGTGCATATGCACTAATGATCGTAGCATGCCTCTTGCCATACTGCAATGGAATATTTACAGTCATTAGGTGGTCATTTAGACCCTTGGGAGACCCGGCCAGCTTTCCAACATGTTCTGTCTTTATAGCGAAGCCCACCACTGCTTCCCGTCTCTCTTCAGGCTGTCTACCACTCCAGTAGAATGTATAGCCTGCACCAACCTCACACAATTGGCCCTCGCTAACAAGTCGAGTCTCGCTCAGTGCAGCTATGTGAATGTTATATCTGGCTAATTATCTTTCATTCAGGGTCGTACGCCTTTCTAGTCTGTCTGTGTTGTCTCTGTCGAGCAGAGTGCGCACGTTCCATGTGCATAAAATAAGTGGAAAGGATCTTGTCTTTTTGTTTTTCCTTTGTTTCGACCACAGGAATATGGTACCCACCAGTCACGGTAGGCTGGCTAGAAAGTGTTGGAACAGGCAATGTTTTGGACACCATTTCTAGCCCCGTCCTCATGTCATGGAGGTGAGCAGTGCTTTCCGAGAGAGGACGTCCTGCGCCAAAGCATCCTGCGCCAAAACGTCCAGCGCCAAAACGGTCGCGACATCCGAAAAACGGTCGCGACAAAACGGCGGCGCCAAAACGTCGGCGTACCGAATCGTAAGTACCGGTTTTAATTTTTCTGTATTCAGTATGTTGTTTTCAGCCAATTCTCTTAATCTTTTAGTTCTAGTTTCAGGACTCGAGTTTCGTTCTTTTTTTGGGTCCATGATATTCAGGACCTAGTAGCATTTGGAAAATGGATCTCTTTCTTTTTTTTTAATATTACCCAATGGTGCCTTGCAAAATGTTGCTTCAATATTTTTAATTTTTATTTTTCTGGTGCTTTGCCACATGTTCTTCATTGTGTTTAACTTCTTGATTGCTGGTGCTTTGCCACATGTTCTTCATTTTGTTTAACTTCTTGATTGTTGGTGCTTTGCCACATGTTCTTCATTGTGTTTAACTTCTTGATTGCTGGTACTTTGCCACATGTTCTTCATTGTGTTTAACTTCTTAATTGTTATTGTCAATCTTGTTGAGATGATTGGAAAATTCTAATTTTATTTATAATTTAATTTCTGCCTATGAGAAGCATAGACCTGACGTGTCTTGGCGATGTTTTACCCTGGTGCCCGCTGGCACCGCGTTTCCAACCACTGATCTGGAATTTCATAGGGCGAACCTAGGAATGTTACCGGACATATTGGTACTTATGGACACACCCTTTGAGAACCACTGACTTTGCATTATCATTTAGACGGACGTAACAAAACAGAGATGCTCATTAGCAAATTAAATATTTAGGGGTCGTGATCTCATGAATATTAATGGACCAGATGTTGTTTTTTTATGCATTTTACGTCATATACGGATTGAAAGAGGAATAAAAATAGAAACTAGCTCGTGATCGCATTATTAATTTGTAATTTTAGTGGAAGCTTTAGACAAGGAGTGGGACGTCTGGCCGAATGGTTTAGAGCTCGGCTCCCATGCGGGAGACCCGGGTTCAATCCACGTAAGGCCAAGGAGATTTGTTGTCGAGGGCCTAAAGAAAAAACTCATAACCTCAACGTAGTCAAAGGCACAGGGACAACGCCTAGCCAGGATTAGTGAGCTGGCACAAATTAAGATCCTACCCCACCTCCACGTGGTGACCCTGGTAACAGACAACGGTTTCTGCCTCGCTAAGAGGGTAGAGATCGAGGGAGAGCTACAGGTAGTAGTAGTAGTACAAGCACGAAAAGGTAACGCCGGACCAAAATCCCTGAACAAAATGCATGCATTTCATGGCCAATATCCGATGAAAAGTTGCCCAAGTTGCCGAAACGTAAGAAACAGTAGTGTACGAGTCGTCTGTGAACGAATCCTAACTCTTCCGGAGTAAATAGCCGAAAACAAATTGCTAGCTGTGGGGCAGGAACCAATGAGAACGATCCGTAACGAATAAATAGTCTCGACAAGTGTCTCTGAAAACACTGTAACATATCGTGTCGACACATGTGAAGATTGCGGCAAACTCCGTATCAAAGACCTAGCGCACATACATTTGCTGGGTAAGTTTATAATAATAATTCCTCTCGTACCGTTATACGTTACATAGGGCCTGCAAGTAATTTCTCCATACCGCTCTATCCTGGGTAACTCGCTCAATCTCCTCCATGGAACTGAGACCGATATTTCCTGCCTCTCTCAGCAAAGTTCACTTCAGGGTCTCCTTAGGTCGACCTCTCTTTCTTGAACCCTTTGCGTCCCACTTCAATGCCTGCTTTGATATTCGTTGATCATTTCTCCCAAGGTGTGCCCAACATATCTCCATCTTCTCTTTCTTATAACAGTTGTCACTAGTGGTTGACCAGACATGTCTCTGATTTCATCACTTCTCCTGAATTTGTTCCATTTTATATTCATTATTTTTCGCAGACATCTATTTTCAAATGCATTCAACTTGCTTTCTATATCTTTAGTCATTTTCCAACTCTCGCTGGCATATGTTAGGATTGATACAACATTTGAATTGAAAATTGTAATTTAGTTTTAATACTATATAACTTGCAGTTCCATATTTTATTTAGACTTTTAAAAGCTGATGTGCCAATTCGTATTATAATTTCTTTTTAACATTTCCTGTGCAATCAAAATTGCTACCTAAATAGGTGAACTGCTCTGTTATTTTTATCATTTTGATTCCAGTGTGATATCTGCATTACTTGCCATAGGTGTCTTCATTATATTTGTTTTTCCATAGTTTATCTGCAGTCCAACTTTTGATGCTATAGATGACAAGTTGTCAGTTTTTCTTTGCATATTTTGGTTGTTTCTACTTAACAAGGCAATATCATCTGCAAAATCCAAATCTTCTAGTTGACTATTTTCTACCCAATCGATGCCAGTTTCGCCCTGCAACATTTTCGCATCACCCAGTCAATGGCCGCTCCAAACAATAGCGGAGATAGAATACAGCCTTGCTTTACTCCGGTTTCAACCATAAACCAGTCGCTGTGTCCACCATCAGTGTGAACTGCACACTGTGAACGATCATAGAGGCTCTTGATAATGTTTATTATTTACTTGTAATATTCACTGGGTACGTTTGGCCAAGCGCAAATCCTAAAGCTGCGTTTTAGTGCCTAACGAAACTGCCTACCCTGGGACAACCGGGCAAGGCACTGTTGCATTAACAACTAACATCCCCGGAAGAACTGAGGTGGGTGATGAGATTGCCCTCCCTGGGACAACCGGGCAAGGTACTGTTACATTAACAACTAACATCCCTGGAAGAACTGAGGTGGGTGATGACTAACAGGACCTCCCTCCCTGGGACAACCGGGCAAGGTACTGTTACATTAACAACTAACATCCCCGGAAGAACTGAGGTGGGTGATGACTAACAGGACCTCCCTCCCTGGGACAACCGGGCAAGTACTGTTGCATTTACAACTAACATCCTCGAAAGAACTGAGGTGGGTGATGTTGACGAGCTCAAAATTTCTGCTGCTTTGCTAGCGCCGATTGAAACGACCCTCTAGAATATATGTGCGCAGCTCCAGTCCAGTGTTTCTCGGGACAGGGAAAATGCAGAGTAAACCCTTTCAAATTGCCAATTGTCGACAAGCGCCCCGAAACGACTGAGAATACCCCTATTCAGGAACAAAATCACAGTGGACAGAAAACTAAGGCCGATAATGCAAAGACTTGACTGGTACAAACCCAAACATTGGCTAAGGACACTTCTTTTCGGACGCCGATCATCTTAAACAGAGTAAGATGACGTCCAAACACTATGGCTCAGATCATATAAAGGCTAAGCATACCGCGAAAATATGATCGTTTGCATGACAAAGCACATGCGTCTCCAATGACTGAGAATGTTCCTAATCTGGAAGGACATCGTATAGTCAGAAAGAGCGCATATTGTAGACATACTCTTTTGGTGAAGATCATAAAGCACAAATGTACGGCGAAAAATGATCGTAATAGAGCAATGAATACAAGAAAGGTGACAGTTCCTGTGACTAGCTCTAGAAACATTTATGAAGGGTTTTCATAATTTGTTTATTTTTTTTTTAAATTTAAATTTTAATATTTTACTTTTTTTTTGCATGATTTTTTTAGCGTTTTGTATTTAAAACATTTTTTTATTTTTAAACTTTATTTTTTTTTTTTTAAATTAAATTTTTAAAATTTTAAACAATGTTAAAATATTATTTTTAACGTATTTTCCTCACCTCAGTCGCCTCTTACGAAATGCGATGTAGGTCGCAATTCTCTTTGCTCCCCTTGCAAGCCTGGCAACACACGTTCGTATGAGAGGGATAATATTTTGTTTTTAATGTTCCAATAGCGACCTCCACCCTCCTGCCCCGTTTAACCGTAACATCCCTAACTAAGAAAGGAAATAGGACCAGTAACGTCATGTATCTGTAGACGTACAATGTAGGCTGGACACAGTTGCATTACGTATTTATCTTTTTGATGTTACTGACATACATGTCACGGCAATCCGACCGTCTTAAACAAACAAAGAATAGTAGACAACAAGGCCAGATAACAACAGGGATAGAAGGTATAGATAAATAAACACTAAGACAAAGAACATCACATAATGAGGTCAACAGCCGACCAGAGAACAATTGGCGGGAAAGTGTAACTGTATGTTCTTCATATATCGTGAATATATGATAACAGCTTGATATTAAAGAGAGTTGGCTATTAAAGAGCATAAAATCAAGGAAAATTAAATATTTCGGACACAGCAAACAACATGAGTGCCTAGAGAAGATAATTTTGGATGGAGTGGTGCCTGAAAGAATATTGAGAGGAAAACATAGAAGACGATGGCTGCAGGATATCATTGACGATCTGAGAATGACTGCTGCTGACACGGGTCAACTTGCGAAGAACAGAGAGTTTTTTTCAGGACTGCTGTTATAGGAGTGGACAGGCAACTTGATGATGATATAGGTTATACTGCCACATAAGGGGAGGTTATACTGCCATATAAGGAGGTTATACTGCCATATAAGGGGAGGTTATACTGCCACATAAGGGGAGGTTATACTGCCACATAAGGAGGTTATACGCCATATAGGAGGTTATACTGCCATAAGGAGGTTATCTGCCACTAAGGGGAGGTTATACTGCCACATAAGGGGTTATACTGCCATAAGGGAGGTTATACTGCCACATAAGGAGGTTATACTGCCATATAGGAGTTATACGCCATATAAGGAGGTTATACTGCCACATAAGGGAGGTTATATGCCACATAAGGAGGTTATACTGCCACATAAGAGGTTATCTGCCATAGAGGTTATACTGCCATAAGGAGGTTATACTCCCAATAAGGAGGTAAGAACAAAGAAGAAGATCTAGAACAGATTCATCATTATAATCATCATCATCATGTGCAATGCCGACTATCTAAGGTAAGCTTGAATAGCAGTGATCTGTTTTTCATCTTGTCTGTACCTATAAAGAACGTATAATGCGCTGACAATGGACATGGTCATATCAGTTTACTCTAAATCTCATATTTTTTAAAAATTCAGATAAAATCATGGTGCCTAATACGGCGCTTCCTATTGATTTTTTGCGAGAAGTCTTTCTTTCTTTTTCACCAGTTTCTCTTGTCATTCAGGCACGCCTTACTCTGACCTCAGGTGTACTTGTATTTTAGATGATCAAGTAAAGGATCAGGGTCTCCTGTAATCCAACCGCATACCTTGTGCACATAAGGATCAGGGTCTCCTGTAGTCCAACTGCATACCTTGTGCACATAAGGATCAGGGTCTCCTGTAGTCCAACCGCATACCTTGTGCACATAAGGATCAGGGTCTCCTGTAGTCCAACTGCATACCTTGTGCACATAAGGATCAGAGTCTCCTGTAGTCCAACCGCATACCTTGTGCACATAAGGATCAGGGTCTCCTGTAGTCCAACTGCATACCTTGTGCACATAAGGATCAGGGTCTCCTGTAGTCCAACCGCATACCTTGTGCACATAAGGATCAGGGTCTCCTGTAGTCCAACCGTATACCTTGTGCACATAAGGATCAGGGTCTCCTGTAGTCAACTCATACCTTGTGCACATAGGATCAGGGTCTCCTGTAGTCCAACTGCATACATGTGCACATAGGATCAGGGTCTCCTGTAATCCAACTGCATACCTTGTGCACATAAGGATCAGAGTCTCCTGTAGTCCAACTGCATACCTTGTGCACATAAGGATCAGAGTCTCCTGTAGTCCAACTGCATACCTTGTGCACATAAGGATCAGGGTCTCCTGTAGTCCAACCGCATACCTAGTGCACATAAGGATCAGGGTCTCCTGTAGTCCAACCGCATACCTTGTGCACATAAGGATCAGAGTCTCCTGTAGTCCAACCGCATACCTTGTGCACATATATTTAGCCCTTTCCGGCCTCGAATTTCTACAGCGCGTGATCACTATCGCTGCGTGTTATCTACCTAGCTATTGGTGGTCTCCCTGCTCATATAGCGCTATACATCTGTGTGAATTTGTTGTTTTATCTGGCCTTCCCCTAAAGGTGTTTGCCACATCAAGTGGAGTCACTACGTGAGAGAAAGAAAAAGCTCCAAGTGTTCATATCTTCTCAAATAGAGCTGGCGTCTGTGGCTTAGGGGATAGTGACTTGGTCAATTAACCCTGACGTTCTGAGCTCGAATCCCGCTGTGGCTAATTTGGTTGCAAATTGTTTCGCGTGAATTTTTACAAAACGACGATGGCACGACCCGTTTAGAAAGCAATGGCAAACTACTGAATGTAATAATAACTAGAAAAATCACAAACAGCGTTAAAAGCTGGGGTTGATTCGCAAAGTCCTGTAAAGGATATGCAGTTAACTTTTTTTTTCTAAAAGTCAGTAGCTATGAATATTGAGTAATTGACAGCAGCTCAGTCCATTATGTACCTCAAGTTAACCCTTCCCCCCACCCGCCCCCACCACATAATATTAAACAAATGAAACTATCGTTACCGCCTGTAACATCTCTTTATAAGACGATGTAGGACATGGGATGAGTGTAGTTTGGTGACTCTAGTCAGAGTAGTGCCCTAGACACCGTCAGTACCTCCATTGTCATGCTACTTGTTTTAATACTAGCTGCACCACTAAATGTACTTGAGCCTGTGGAATTTAATAACCGCAATGCTGGTGCTAGCGCAGTCACCGCGATACTGTTCGAGTTATGATATTTTCTTTATGCCATCAACAGAAACAAAACCCTTTGGCCTTACCAGGTATTGAACCTGCGTCTCCCAAATGGGAGCCTGCGTTATAATCCCTTTGATTAGGTGCTCCATAATAATATAATAACTGAACGAGAATCTATAACCTTGTAACTTTAGCCGAAGCAGGAATAATTCCCATGAAATCACAAAGTACATACTAATCACATCATTTATTTACATAAATTGAATTCAAAAATTTGTGTTTGCACTAACTATTCCATTCACATTTTTACAACATCTAAAATCTAGTCCCATTAACATTATCTTCATTACTTTCCTTCCACTACCAGTCATGCTTACATTTTATTGATTACTTCCCTTCTTATAACTCTCCTTTGACAAATTTACTCACTGTGCGCCGATATTTGTATTTCATCACATTCTGGAAACAGAAGGAAAGATAACTTGTTTAATGAGAAATTTACTTTGACTTAATCATTTATTTTCTGTAGTCTCAATATTGATCAGTTATTGAACAGTTACTTCTAGTAAGAAATTCATGTTATATTTACACTATTATTATTTCAACGGATATTCAAATAGTAACGATATTAATTAAACATTTAGTTACAAGAACTAGTTAAAGCTAGGTACAGTGATGTGATTGTGCTGTAGTTCAAGAATTGATTTTCATTCTTATACTTAAATCAATAGAGTAATCAAAGAAGAAACATTGAATATATAAACAATATTTCAAGCGAACGAAATAAGGAAGGAAGGAATAGAACAATTAGGAGGAGACTAGATTTACAATAGTAAACAATTTTAACACTAGTCTGTAGCTGAAGAAGTAATGAGCTCGATCACAAACCCAAGCGTACCTGGTTAAAACTCCGCGGCTGCCAGTTCGGAAGCAAATGTGTTCGGCGCGTATTTTACGAACATTAAAATTAGACATCACCGTTCAGAAAGCAATGGAAAACTACTGAATATATTAGTGAAGGCTAGAAACTCCACGACTTGTTGACTGTGGTTGTTGGCAAAGTTCTGTAAAGGATTGACTGTGGTTGTTGGCAAAGTTCTGTAAAGGATTGACTGTGGTTGTTGGCAAAGTTCTGTAAGAGATTGACTGTGGTTGTTGGCAAAGTTCTGTAAAGGATTGACTGTGGTTGTGGCAAAGTTCTGTAAGGATTGACTGTGGTTGTTGGCAAAGTTCTGTAAGAGATTGACTGTGGTTGTTGGCAAAGTTCTGTAAAGGATTGACTGTGGTTGTTGGCAAAGTTCTATAACGGATTGGCTGTGGTTGTTGGCAAAGTTCTGTAAGGGATTGACTGTGGTTGTTGGCAAAGTTCTATAAGGGATTGACTGTGGTTGTTGGCAAAGTTCTGTAAGGGATTGACTGTGGTTGTTGGCAAAGTTCTGTAAAGGATTGACTGTGGTTGTTGGCAAAGTTCTGTAAGGGATTGACTGTGGTTGTTGGCAAAGTTCTGTAAAGGATTGACTGTGGTTGTTGGCAAAGTTCTATAACGGATTGACTGTGGTTGTTGGCAAAGTTCTGTAACGGATTGACTGTGGTTGTTGGCAAAGTTCTGTAAGGGATTGACTGTGGTTGTTGGCAAAGTTCTGTAACTGATTGACTGTGGTTGTTGGCAAAGTTCTGTAAGGGATTGACTGTGGTTGTTGGCAAAGTTCTGTAAGGGATTGACTGTGGTTGTTGGCAAAGTTCTGTAAGGGATTGACTGTGGTTGTTGGCAAAGTTCTGTAAGGGATTGACTGTGGTTGTTGGCAAAGTTCTGTAACTGATTGACTCTGGTTGTTGGCAAAGTTCTGTAAGGGATTGACTGTGGTTGTTGGCAAAGTTCTGTAAGGGATTGACTGTGGTTGTTGGCAAAGTTCTGTAAGGGATTGACTGTGGTTGTTGGCAAAGTTCTGTAAGGGATTGACTGTGGTTGTTGGCAAAGTTCTGTAAGGGATTGACTGTGGTTGTTGGCAAAGTTCTATAACGGATTGACTGTGGTTGTTGTCAAAGTTCTGTAAGGGATTGACTGTGGTTGTTGGCAAAGTTCTATAACGGATTGACTGTGGTTGTTGTCAAAGTTCTGTAAGGGATTGACTGTGGTTGTTGGCAAAGTTCTGTAACTGATTGACTGTGGTTGTTGGCAAAGTTCTATAACGGATTGACTGTGGTTGTTGGCAAAGTTCTGTAAGGGATTGACTGTGGTTGTTGGCAAAGTTCTATAACGGATTGACTGTGGTTGTTGGCAAAGTTCTGTAACGGATTGACTGTGGTTGTTGGCAAAGTTCTGTAAGGGATTGACTGTGGTTGTTGGCAAAGTTCTGTAACTGATTGACTGTGGTTGTTGGCAAAGTTCTATAACGGATTGACTGTGGTTGTTGGCAAAGTTCTGTAAGGGATTGACTGTGGTTGTTGGCAAAGTTCTATAAGGGATTGACTGTGGTTGTTGGCAAAGTTCTGTAACTGATTGACTGTGGTTGTTGGCAAAGTTCTGTAAAGGATATGGCACGTTTTTTTGTTTATTCTAAATAATAATTCTTGGACCTACCATCACGAGGGTAGCCAAAACTAACTGCTGGAGACCACATGGGAGCGAAAGCAAGGATACCCTACAGAACTACCCCCAGTATGCAGACCTGAGAAGAACGAGGTGGTCCACTTACACTAGTGTCCAAGACAAACTGTATGGCGTGGCTGATAATTTGAGGCAGACGGCTGCCCTTATTAGAGAATCCGAAATCCCAACCTACTGAGAACGCTGAAGAAGAAAAAGAAGGATTAACTCTTGTTTTTCATGCTTGTTGGCCTACACGCTTTGATATAACCAACGACAGGTTCGTCCTGAGGTTGAAAGGGCTATAATCCCTATGTAGCAAGCAAACAAACTCGTATTCTGATTGTCTAGCCTGGTGAATAGGAAAGCGTGTAAATTGTAATATATATATATATATATATATATATATATATATACATACACTAGCTGATTAACCCGGCTTCGTACGGATGCAAGTTGTTAGTAATCCTTGATGAGGAATTGGTGAAGCTGTTCCAAGAGATGTCATCTTCTTCTTCAGCTATTTCTGGTCATGCGCTTAAACCACAAAATGGGTAGTCAGCTTCACGTCTGACAGGTTTCCCCAAAGCTTAGTTTTCAGGTCGACTGGGTGTGGTCACATGTTGCTTCTCAGCTCACCCAGGAGAGGACAGTCTTGCAGGATATGCTCTGTGTCTGTTCTGCCTATTGACAC
>JADZMA010002684.1:0-11322 GCA_020796225.1 Arion vulgaris
CCCTTTTGCCCCTTAAATTGGGGAATCTGTGGCTTTTCTGCCATCCTGTGGAATTGAACCACACACACAGAGGGATAGTCACCCGTAGTCCAACGCGCTACGAACACGCTGGGCAGACGGGCATCAAATATATATAAACACCACAACATCAATTACAATAGTCATTCCATGAAATGAAAGTAGATAATGCCCCACATAAAGTACAATTGCACATAGTCTGTGTGATTCACTTACATGTGGAAAATAATTTATCACAACTGTATCCCTGTTTGAGTTTCCACTATAGGATTACTGCACATTGCTGTAACGCACAGGGTAGAATGTATAGCCATCCATGCTTGTGCTTATAGTGTAGGTGGATATCCATCTGTCATAGTCTGGACTACCTGAGTCTGCACATCTGACAGATTTCGAGGCTCTAAGAAATCCACTTGATGCCACTGGTGTGTGTCAAAAATGCTGAGGACAATTAAGTGAAGTCACTCTGGTAAAAACTGTCTGACCAGTCTACAAACTCAACAGTCAAGTTATAGAAATTTGCAAAAACTGAAAGTGGGTATTCTACAAATTCAATCAGAGTTCCTATTCTATACAAATTCCTCACATTTTATTTATCATCCAGTTGCCCCAAATGAATATCATTTATAACTAATAACAACAAAAGATAATTATAAAGTATTCAAATTATCTCTCAAATAGAAACAATTATACAGTGAATGTTTATTGCAACAATTATAATTGTCAAATGTTACATTCTCTTTTCAACAAGACACTTAGTACAACTTCATAAATCAACAAAATGTAGTCTCTTACTAGGGAACCCATGAGGAGTATTTGTTGTTCAACCTGCCTTGATAGGCTCTTGTCTGAGGGTTGAAATCACTGGATGAGGACAGTTGGTTATCTGGCAACAAGTTGGGTATGTCCACACTCATGGGTACATTACAGAGCTGGTCTGCAGTATAGAAGTCATCAGACATGTTCATGTTAAAATGTAACAAATATCCTTCAAATTCTTATGCACATGAAACAAAATAAAACTAAAAACATATAACAATGAAAACATCAGTAGATTTGACACTACTACTACTACTACTTGCTTTTCATTCCCACACCAGTTTCCCTCACCGGTGATCATTACATTTAACATCAACTCTGTCGCTAGCTGATTTCAAATAAAGCTTGCATTTAAGGTATGCCCATCATATCCTAGCAGTTATTTTCTTATTAAACAAGAATTTTCTACTATTGTACTTTTTTATATTCAAGTGATGAATCTGCAGAAACTATTTTTTCATCAGTCAGCATATTTTACTTTACCAGTACCTAAACTTATGATCACTATTTGTATCTGTAAGATATATTCTACTGTCTAACACTATTCACTTTGTTCTAGTCTTACAGTACATGTATTTACAACATTTCTTTATGTATTTTGTTCCGTCCCAAGTGTGGATATGGATGTCTAAAATTTAATACAACTGACCAGCCTCTAGCTGGAGTCAATCAAAACACAAAACCTACACAAAAGATACAGTCTTTACATTAATATCAAAATAGCTCACCAGGAGGTTCGACAAATGGAGTAGGAGGTGCCAATGTGGATGTCTTAGTAGAATGTCCTGAAGTAGGAGTCTCATGGATCTGGATTGGGTGTACTGTTTGCAGTTGCTGTGATATAAATGTATTAATACTTTCTAATAACAACATTTAGTTTCACAAAACTACTACAAGCATTCTCATTTTATCTTACAGCTATGTATTTAAATGCCAATCAAGTATTTCAACATATATATTTTGATAATTGCAAATATTTTCATTAAATACTTTATCATGTGACTCATTTATGTACAAAATCAATCAGCAGTAAAAGGTAAATTATATTCAAATGTCAACATCTCTTGAAGATTTCTTTTTCATTGGCAGTGATAAATACAACAAAATTCTACATAAAAAATGTGCAGTATATTAACTTTGGTGTAAGTAATAATTCAGTAAAATTATGTAGCAAAGGTGGAACACATAACAAAATAAGTAGTGCAGTTTTATAAAGCACAATAACAAGTTACAGCAAAGTTTCAAAATATGGCCTTTATCAAGCAAAGGATACAGAACAAAAGGAATGGAAATTGTTCTTACACACTATACATTCCTAACTGGGATTTACTTGTACACCTTGCCATATAAGTTACACACATCATCTTTTTTTCCAAACCATAAATTCCAAAACAAAAAGTAACAAACATCTCCCATCTTTGCATAACACAATACAGATATCCAGACATGAGTTTGTAGTAAAGAGTGCTGAAATTACTCAAACTAGTTTACCTCAAGATTATTTCACTTGCAAGATAAGCTCACATATTTCAGACAGTTTAAAAATACCAAGTTATGTAAAAGTGCAAGCATTAAAAACACTAAAAATGCAACAGACACTAAAACTGAAAGAGTTACCTGAACATTTGCACATGTATCTGATCTCATAATCATGGCACTCTACCCAATGGTAATCATATTATCACAAACCAGACCATCTGCATTGTGCATGTTGCCTCTGTAACTCCAGAAGTCGCCTCCAGTAACTGCATCTCTACACTCAACCTCAAAGATGCTTCCACCGGGCAAATTCTGCACTTCAGCTGTCATCTTTCATAATCACCAGCTGTCCTGTAGGAGTAGCTTATTGATCCAAGACGACCATCCATTTCACAATGGCGGGAAGGAGTTCCAACACTGGGTGTTGAAGATTTCATCAAAACTTCCAGTGATGGTCGGGGTATGCTGAGCGAGTCTGTTCAACATTTCCAACACTGGTGTGAAGATTTCATTTAAGCTTGCAGTCGATGTCTGGATGGTGTCGAGGGCTGTATGGTGGTCAATGAACAAATGTCACACAGTACACGCACTTCGTAGTCTTCACATATGTGATTGGTATCTGCGATACACATTAGTGTTGCATCATCCAGAGAACACTCAACAAGGGATCGTGTGATCCTACATGATTCTTGTCTGTCTCACTCTGCACTCAAATCTGTAAGAAAATAATTTTTAGTCACAAGCTGGATATTTATGCACAACTTTTTTACACCATCACTTTCTTTCATTTAAAAAAATGATTCTTTCAAAACAATTAATTTACACCATGTTTGTCATACTAACAAACACATTTACTTTCATCTCTATCATTCTGATCTCATCTTCAATTTCTTTAGGAAATGTTTCAATACAAAAGTAATTGATTTCTGTTTTGTCTTTCTGCACACAAATATCAACACATCTAGCAATCATTCTACAACTGACCCAACAACAAAATCCTTTGTGCAAGCATTTGTAACAAGTGGTTCCTCAAAAGTTTTCATTTCTCCTGAAACTTGATCTGAACACTCTTACTGACCCATGGTGACCAGTAAAAGCATCCATGTGCTGAAAATATATATGTATAGATTTATATATATATCTTAGAACTAGATAAACCTCTTTAATAATTGAATGACACATGTAAACATAATAAATCCACAGATGAACAATTGTTTATTCACTATTATGGATCAATTTACCCCCAACCAGTTCTCAAAATTAAATCTTACAGCAGAAATAGTAGATTGTGACTTATGTTTTTTTAGTTCAATTAATTTTTTTGTTTTTATATTCAAGAAACAAAACATTATCTCATGAGAGAGAAACACACAATTTACTTTTGGATGTTGCACCGGTAGGGGAGGCTGGCCATAACGGGATTGGGCTTGACCCCACATCCAAACAGTTTAAAACTCATCCAATAAAATATGGAACCCACGGGTAACGGGAAAACCCCACACAACGGGAGAAAAAAGTTGAAACTGGGGCTGGCTGAATTTCCTTTAAATACAAATTTTGTGCAAAGTGTCAAGGAAGGGGGGAAGGACACCATCAGTGTTTTAAACACAATGTTTTTTAACCCATGATTCTTCATCTAAAGACCGTGGGTTACTCCAGATATTTCATATGGTAAGAAAGTCTCCCTGAATTTTGGTTTTTGGGACACACTGGGGAAAGAAATTGTCAAGAAATTATACTGAAACATTTCAAATTAAATTCAATTTTTTCAACATTTACACTGAAGTATTTTTAGAACCATTTGATGAAATTCTTTTGCTTCCGACACAGGACACTTAATTTGAAAAAAAATATGCTAAAAATCACTTTTAAGAAAATACAATGAGAAAAAAAATTTTTTCCTTTATTCTTACTTACAGGAGAGCCTAGCAAAGATCCATTTTTTATGAAAATGCCCCCCCCAGAAGGAACATGATTATATAAAGGAACTAGATGCAGTAGTTCCCCCTGGCCTTTGGATTGTTAAAGCCCATTGAATTCCAGCCTGAAAAAAACACAATGTCTCTTTTCACAAAACTAACTTTAGTTTTAGACCAGTAAAAAAAACACAGTTTTACTGATACTAACTAGTACAATTTTAACAGTAGGTTTCATATCATGAAACAAAAGAACTATAAAAAAAAACTGATCCTAGTGTTCACTATATACCAAAAGATGTTAAACCTTTTACTGCTTGTTTTTTTACCCCCAAACCCCCTTTTCCCTTTGGGTTGGTGTTGACCCTGAAGGAGGTGAAGAGGGTGGGGTATATACGGGGGGAAATCTGTACAGCCAACAACAGTGAATCAAAAACCTATGAGGTGAGGTGTGACGGGAAAAATTCACATACTGGGGATTTTTTTAAAAGACCGACTGGGGGGCTTCCATCTGTATTCCGGGGGAAGAGATATGGTGTTTTATCACCCAAACCTGTATATGGATTAAAGTCTTCCATCCAGGCTCAGGTAAACAAAATACTGTAACCCAAGGAGAATCACTCCCTTGAGTCCCCACCCTGACACCAGTTTAGGCCCAAGAAGTTCACTTTTCCAAGACTGATTTTTATTAGTAGAGAGAAAATCATATTATTAATATTAGGGATGCCAGATTAACAAATACAAACTGTATTGTGGCTCAATTTTTAATGAATGGTGACGTTTCCCTTTAAATTTTTTCCAGCAACTTGAAACCCTTCAGCTGAAATTAGATTGGTAAAAAGAACAGAAACTCGACTTCACATTGTTTACAACTTATCTTCCATATTTTTCTTCCAATGAAGTTTGTCTTATAAAAACTTTTGGTTGGGTTTAAAAACAGAAAAGGGTCAAGGGAAAAAAAAATCTTTTCAAACCCCTTTTTAAATGAACAATCATCAGTCCATTTCGTCATTTTGTAGTAATAGTTTAAGTTTTTCCCCTTTTTTTTAAAATCTTTATCTTGTATTGAATAGATCAAATCTCTTCTACATAAAAAACATTACTGTCATATATAAATAAATTTCAACTTTTCACAACTAAACATAAAAAAACGTTTCTTGTTGTGACATAATAAAGAACAGACATTGTCTTATATCAGAGTTCAAGGCAACATAAGCATACTGAAAATATAGGTGTAAAAAACTACCTGAAAAACAATTGCAAAATATTGTCAAAAAAATATTACTTATTGGTTTTTTTTATATTTTTCACCCAGGAATCCAAGATCCCCCAGATGGGAGAACTGTTGATATCCCTTCCATCAAATGCCTTTGATTATCATCCAAAGAAGATGATAGACAGCTGATCATCTCACCCAAATAATAACTGCCACACCCCACCTTTTTTTAAAAAAAACCCAAAAATTTTATATTTTTTGATCAACTGTAACTTAAATGCCATATTTCACTTAAACAAACAAAACATGCTTGTGCCTCACCTTTTTGGGGGGAAATTAGAGGACACCAGTTGGACATTAGTGCTAGGAGGATGAGGGGGGGGATGCCTGTGCCTCCGGGATGATGGAGGGGGCATAAAAAGTGGCAGGGGAACACCCGATTAAAATTTTTCGGGTTGCAGCCAATGCATCAAATCTGAAACAGTCATCAAGAAATTTCATAAATGTATGAATTTGTTATTGTTCAAAATGCAACCGTTTTTTAAAATCATCCCAACAATTTGATCAACTGCCGAGACTAAAGAGAAGGGTAAGCCAAAAAAATTAAAATAACCCAACTGTCGACGCCCCCGAATTGTTTCATGTAAAATTAGTGCTAAATTTCATCAAACATTCTGATCCACTTCAGTTTTAATTTCCAGAATAGCTATCATTTCTACATTTGGGGCCATCAAGATTATAAATAAAAATTACCCCAGAGCTACACCATGATGACAAAAACTGTAGAATGCGAATACACTGTGCCAGATGTTTTGAACAAAATAATTTATGATTGAATTGGTCCATTATTTGAAAAACCCCAGCTTTTCCATCTTGTTTTAATAGGATTAAACTCAACAGTCAATGCAAACACTTAATCCTGTCACCCATTTGTCCTCTGCCCCTTTCCGGTACTATACCAGAAGGGAAAATTTTAGTTCTTTTGTTTCTTTGTATATGGAGATAGGTCATTCAACCTCAAAAAAAAACCAAACAACACCCTGACTTTCAAGAAATATAACATGACACAAATTTTAGTTTAAAACAACTGACATAAATTATGCAAAGAATATTCAAAATTAGTTTTTTTGTATGAAAATTTGCAAATAAGGGGAACTGCATCACAAACATTGACTTTTTTAAAAAAACACAAAAATTCGCCGGGTTTTTTTTTGTTTCTCTGATAAATATGTGCAAATAAGGCATTCATTTTAAAATCTATCATTCTACAACTGCACCACAATTTCAAAAATGAGGCCAGTGAGAGAACTTACCTGGCATCCAAGGGTCCTTGATAACCATTTCTGAGAGTCTTAAAGTTCAGCCATGTTTGTCTGCTTTTGAAGATGACTGTAGTTTACATCCTCAACTATTCTCTGGTCTTTCATTCCCCTCTCTTGAGTACACTCTTCAAGTAATAAAGTAGAAGATTTTAAAGACAGCCTGCAGAAAGACTAAACAACATAAATACTAAACTAAAAGTAGGGGCAGTTTCCAAGAGAATGTTATTTTTTCAAAGCCACAGGATAAGCAATGATTTCCAATCAATTTTTCCCTCCATATTAGTCTCCCTTTTATCGTGGTTGGGGGGTTTGTGTGCTTTTAGGACCCTTTCCCAGGCTATGTGGAGTCTAACTCCTGGCAGGTCTAACCAACCCAACAGACTGAAGGTAAAAGGGCCCAGACCAAAAGGCGGGGAGCAGGATGGGCCTCATAAGGTGACAGTGCAGAACCCCCCGGGCAGTGGTAAATGCTCTGGCTGCAATCAACTATCCCAGCTATGGGACAAATAGCACTTGTCCTCTCTCTCCCCTTGAGGGGGACATCCTTTTTCTTGTCTTGTCTTCTCTTATGACACTTTCCCAAACATAAGGGTTAACAAGTGTCCAGGAGCACACCCTGCAAAAAAGCCGGGGTGTGAGCTGGCAACAGAAGGCTGAAGTCATCTAGAGTAGACACCCCAGACAAACCGGGAAGACAGATCTCGTCAGCAGGGGACTGCAACTGTTCAGAGAACAACCTCAAAAGATGTCCTCAGAAACGGAATGTTCCAGCCATTATTGGGGGGGAGGAATCGCACATACGAACAACTCAAATGGCCAGCAAATATTTATATAACTGTGGTGCCACCACCATGGGAAACAGCCAGGTGGTGGTGGGCCCGACCCCTGCCTCAAAGGGGGTCCACCCTCAGCTACTGGCGGCCCTTTTGGGATTCTGCAAAGCCAGGAGGACAGGGTATTACTACTGGCAGCAAGGACAAACTTCACCCCTCACAATTATGCAATGGAATGGAAGGGTAACCAACAAAAAACGAGAGCTAGAGGAACGTCTGCGAGCAGAAAAGATTGACATCTGCTGAAATCCAAGAGACGCACCTTAATCCGGAAATAGATTCAGCATTAGAGGATTTGAAACCTTCCGTCCGGATAGAGAAAATAGACAAAGGGTGGAGTAGTAACACTAGTTCGTAATTCCATACCGGCAGTTGAACTTCACAGGCCCAATCAGATAGCTCAGAATTCATAGCTGTTCAACCCCTTATAAACAACACTAAGATGACATATCAATATATACTCACCACCTCCATTCAAACTGAGCTGGAAGCTATCAAAGTTCAAGATGACAACTGGCTTATAGTAGGAGACTTCAACAGCCACTCACCAAGCTGGGGCTATGACCGCTAAAATCCTCGGGGTGAAAGCCTTGAAGAATGGCTGATCACCAACAGTCTCACCATTCTCAACCACCCAGATGATCCTCAAACATGTTACTCACGACGGGGGCGAAACCAAGCACCCCAGATCTGGTTTTGCTACAGACGACATTCACAGGATAACCGAAGGCAAGTCTGCGACCAGATTGGAGGTAGTGACCATAGACCAGTGAAACTCCTCATAAATAACATTAAAAAGGAGGAACTTACAAACTCTCCCCCTATTTGGGAATACAAAAGGCAGACGGGGCTTTTCCCAAGAACTAGCAGACAAGTACTGTAAAGAAATTAATCAATCAGGAAAAGTGGACAGAGATGCACGTTCATTCAATAAAGCCATTTTAGATGCTGAAAAAAAGGCTATACCCAGAGGGAGGAGAAAAAACTACAAGCCATATTGACACAGAGATGGAAGTTCTCCATGCTCGCTTTGCAGTGCCAGAAATACAATGGAACTCGACAACGGACCAAATGTAATGCAACACAATAGAGCAAGGGCCCTTTATGTTAGAGAAAAAAACCAGCAGTGTAGAAAATCCTGGAAAAAAAAGACAGCCTCTTTGAACAGGGAAAAAAGATACTCAAAGTTGTGGAGACTTACAAAGCCCGAACGATGACAACCCATCTAAAAGGGGAAAACAGTTCTCCAGAAAGAGAACAATTTCTCAAAAGGAAAGCGAGCAGCCACCTATGGCCCAGTGTTACAAGAAAGAAAGCTCATGTCCAATAAGTCAGGAGCAAGGGAAAGAAGTCAGAAGTGAGTAAATGCTCATTCCCAAAAAGCAACAAGTGAACCCTGTAGGGAAGTAGACATCACACTGACTGAGCTGCAGAGAGCACTGAAAAGCTCAATCGTAAAAAGGCCCCGGGACCAGATGGAGTATCAAACGACATGCTCAAACAAATGGCCCAATTGCACAGAGTCTTCTACTCCAGATTTTTAACAATAGTTGGAGACAGGGAGAGTCCAGACATCTGGAAAAATGCCACAACCCACCCAATTTTCAAAAGTGGAAAAGACAAAAGGATCCAGAGCTACAGACCCATAAGTTTGCTAAGTTGCACTGAAAAACTCGGAGAGAGTGATAACCACTAGACTCCAGTGGTTTTAGAATCCAACCATAAACTGGATCCAGCCCAGACAGGCTACAGGCACATAAAGCACTGATGACCAAGTGGCATACCCACAGGACATAGAAAATGTTCCAAGAAAAAGAAAACCTCACAGTGTTCTTCGCATGTCAAAGGCCTTCGACAAAGTCGGGAAAGATGGTTTGTTACTCAGCTCTACGCAGTGGAATACAGGGTAGAATGTACCATTGGATAAAAGACTTCTTCCCCAAAGACAAGCATCTGAAAAATTGGATGGAGGCACAGTCCAGATTCAAATTAAGAGCAGAGTCCCACAGGTGCAGTGACTGTCCCCATTGTTTTTCCCTAATATTTTAATGATCTGCCACAACTCTGCCCGACATGTATCACACTCTCTCCATGCTGATGACCTAGCTGTGTGGTACACCTTCGAGTTTCTGGGTCCTGCCATCTTTAAACTCCAGGCCAGCCTGAACAGCCATAGGGGCAAAAAAATGGGGTCTAAAAAAACCGGAGCAAAACTATAGCAACGCTTTTCTCATTGTCAAAAAAGGAAGAACACTTCAGACTGAAATTTAACGATGATATCGTCCCTTTCCCCATACTCCAACCTTTGGGAGTTAAGCGACGTGTCTGACAGGAAACATCACAAAATGAAACAAACAGAAAGGCGGGGAACAAAGTGTGATGCGGAAGCTGGCTGGAACTACCTGGGAGCTGATATTCGAATCCTGAGTCAGGTGTACACGGGCAGTTGGGACCGACCTAATATGCATCATCGACATGGATAGCAGAGCCCATTCAAACAAATCGATACGGGAAAAAACACAAAACAGGTGTCTGCGTACTATTTTGGGAGCCAAATCTACCCCAAATTTGTAAAAAATGGAAAAGGCAGCCAACACCCAGCCCTTGGAAGACAGAAGAAGGAGAAAAGTGATTCTACAGACTGAAAGGATCAAAAGAATGCCTCACCATCCACTGCATAAAAAAATGGCGGCTAGAACAAAGAACAGACTAAAGCGCACAAGTCTAAACCACAAAGCAAAAGAAATAGGAAAGTCATACTTGGAACTACTAAATCATAATTCCATACCTAAGAATTGCTTTTTGATCACTGAACCAGACTCATACCACTAAACTTCTCAACCTCCATCCCTAAATTATTAACCCAAAGATCCCGAGCCTAATCTAGTGAAAAAGCAATTACAATGGAACATCTCCATTACATGTTTCCAGAAGACAGCTGGATAAGAATTTACACGGATCGGCAATGGAGGCAACCATGAATGGTGGAGCAGGAGTGTACATTAGGCACCCAGATGCTACCACTGTGTCTCTAGGGCTCCTACTGGAAAGAATATGTTCCAACTACAAAGCAGAACTCATAGCCCTTCTGATGGCAGCACAGAACATGAATAAGCTGCAAGCAGCTGCAAGCAAGATGGTATTTCTTACAGACTCATTGTCAGCTATAAAAGCCCTGGAGGCTAAATCCACTGACAGCACAGTACAAAAAATACAAAGAGAACTTGCTCAGCTTTCAGAAAAGGCAGAAATTCACTTGCATTGGATTCCATCTCACTGTGGCATTGCAGGCAATGAGGTGCTATGTCTTAGCCAAGGAGGGCAGTGCCAAAGAGCAAATTTACCAACCTGTCTTTTCAAGAGGTCAAAACCCTCATACAGAGAAAATCTGCAGTAGACTGGAAGACAAACACTGGATATGATTATGGAAAAGACTCCTCAAAGACCTAAGCAGAACAGACCAGGTCATTATATTTCACTACGCACTGGACACTGCAGACTCAACAAACACTTATACAGACTAGGATAAGTCAAACAGCTCTCTGCCAGTGTCAGCAGGCAGAAGACATAGAGCATATCCTGCAAGACTGTCCTCTTCTGTGTAGCTGAAGCACATGTGGCCACCCAGTCGACCTGAAAACTAAGCTTTGGGGAAACCTGACAGACCTGAAAGATATCTGCCCAGTTTGTGGTCCAAGTAAATTAAGCGCATGACCAGA
>JADZMA010002685.1:0-11322 GCA_020796225.1 Arion vulgaris
GTCCCCATTCATATCTTTTCATCCTCTCAGCGTCTCTTTATATGATGATGCTCATATTCTCTTATTGACACTATGCAAGAGTTCATGGCTAAATTGTATTTATTCCAGAACATCGTAAGATCTTTTGCAAACAATTTTTTGGACATATCTTTTGTTCATTCTCCATCATTCTGATCCAAATAGTAAAGTTGATAGTACACAGCTGCAAAATATGAATATATAATCACTAAAAAATATATGGGTCTGAGAAAGTGAGTGTCTGACTTTGGGAAGAATATGAAGAAACACAAATCCGGAACAGTGTTCTTGATGTATTCCTTGTTACCGTTTGAAACATAGAACAGCAGTTATAACTTCTATCTATATATACTCTTCATGTCCTGTTTGACAATAAATTTCACAAGATTTCAGTTACCGTTTTTTTTGCCTTTCTACTAATTTTTCCCATGTCAGGTCACTATTTTTCCCACAGTTCTTCTCATGTTTCCTTTGAATTCCATGTCTTCTTTTCCCATCGAAAGCTGTCCTTGTAAATTTTTTCTACTTGCATATAACATACATCCCCATTCCTCGTTTTATGGTCTTCAATTAGGCACAGTTTTAAAAGCTATTCATCTGCTCTCATATTTGACCAGATAATTTGCAGGATTCTTCTTAACCATTTATTTTGAAGTGTCCCCAACTTGTGTAAGATGTGCAGTTTTCATTTTCAACATCTTTATGTTTTTAAATGTACCTTCAGCTATTCTCAATGAGACTCCAGTTCTGCTTTTTCTTCTTCTGTTATTCATCAAGTGTTCTTAGGTCTCTCCCTCTTCCCTTTATTTTGAGTTTTAGTCAAATGCATGTCTGGTTCCATTGTAAATTTTTCCATATAGTATATATTTAGATTCTCTCATTTTTCTTTATATTTTTAAGCTTATTCTCTTCAATTGTATTTAAAACTTTCAAATCACACAAAAAAGTCAAGTGATAAGACATCACATTTGCTCTTTGGGCATTTATTTTCTATCCTTCATTTTTACTACCAACTTTTTAATACATTATTAAATTTCTTGGCTTCCCATGTAGTGCCAGAGCACGCAAAACAAGAATAATACCACTTAAAGTACAAGACTACCAATGTAGGGCCTGGGAAACTACTCTAGTAAATAATAAGCTTTGGGAAAACCCGAAAGTTGGCATCTGTAGGCACAACGGCACAATGTACAACTGCTCTTACTCAGATCACTACAAATCACACAGAGCAATTAACAAATGATCGATATGGAGCATTCGAAAAAGAAATTTCTTGACTTATCAAACCATACAGTGTTTCAATGTTTCAGTTTGGAATATCTTCATTGCATTTCGGACATGTCCATAGTTGTTCCAACCTCCTTCGCAAAATATCTCCAACACCGTCCAGCGAATAACCATACCAAGTTCAATGTTGATTGATGAGCCTGCTTATATACCTGTTGCCCTCCATATTAGCCTAAACCCTTTTCGTGTTGAGTTTTGCCTTTAGGATCCTTCAGGCTATTCGCGGGGGTCAAATCCCGGGAGGTCTAACCAAGCCGAACAGACTGGGGGGGGCCAGACCAAAGGGGGGGGCAGGATGGGGCCCCAAAGGGGACAGTGCAGAACCCACCGGCGGGTAAGCTCTGGCTAACCAACCCCCCCACTATGGACAAATAGCACTTGTCCCTCTCTCTCTTGAAGGACATCCTTTTTTTTGTCTTGTCTTCTACTTCTTTACACTTTCCCTTTAAACATAAAGGTTAAACTACAGTGTCCAAACCCTCAAAAAGCCTGGGTTGGTGAGCCCCGGGAAAAAAGGCTGAAGTCATCAAGTGGGGACTCCCGAAAACCCCGGGAAAACAGATCTCGTCAGCAGGGGGCTGCAACTGTCTAGAGAACAACCTCAAAAAAAAAAATGTCCCCAAAAAGGAATGTGTCAGCCCTTATTGGCGGGAGGAATCGACACTACGAACAACTCAAATGGCCATGCCAAATATTTATTAACTGTGGTGCCACCCTGAAACGCCAGGGGTGGTGGGCCACCCCCCTCCTCAAGGTCCCCCTTAAATACTGGGGCCCCTGTTGATTCTTGCAAACCAGGGAGGCGGGGTAACTCTGGCAAAAGGGACAAACTTTCCCCTGAAATTTTGCAATAAATGAAGGGGGGTAACCAAAAAAAAACAGGCTGGGGGGGCGTCTCGAGCAGAAAAATTGACATCTGCGCCCAAGAAGGCACCTTAACCCGGGGAAATAGATTCAGCATTAGAGGTTTGAAACCTTTAGGATAGAAAAATGACATGGGGGGGTAACACTAGTTTAATTCCACGCAGTTAATTTACAGGTCAATCAGATGAGCACAGAATTCATGGCTGTTCAACTCCTTATCAACCCTAGATGACATATACAATAAAACTCCCACCCCCCATTCAAACTGGCTGGAAGCTATAAAAGGTTAAAGATGACAACTTGTTATATAGGAGTTTAACACCACCCCCGCGGGGGCTAGCCGTAGATCCTCGAGGTGAAAGCCTTGAAAAAGGGCGCCCCAAAAAGTCTCACCTTCTCACCCCCGTGATCCTAAAATGTTACTCACGCGGTGGCGAAACCCCCCAGATCTGGCTTTTGCTACAGATGACATTCACAGGAAAACCAAGGCAAGTCTGCGACCAGATTGGGTGTAAAACCCAGTGAAACTCCTCATAAAAAACATTAACAAAGGAACTTACAAATTCCCCCTATTTGGGAAATTAAAAAAAGGCAGACGGAAGCTTTCAAGAACTAGCAGACAATACTGTAAAAATTAATCAATCAGGAAAGTGGAGAATCCCGTTCATTCAAAAAAAGCCATTTTAGATCCCAAAAAAAGGTTTCCCAGAGGGAGGAGAAAAACTCCCCAAATATTGGACACCAGAGATGGAAGTTCTCTCAGCTTTGCAGTCCCGAAATACAATGGAACTCCCCCCGGACCAAAATGTAAAACACAATAAGAAAAGGGCCCCTTTTATGTTAAAAAAAACCAGCATGTAAAAAATCCTGGAAAAAAAAAGACAGCCTCTTTGAACAGGGAAAAGATACCCCAAAAGTTTGGAGACTTACAAAAGCCTGACGATGAAAACCCCATCTAGAGGAAAACAGTTCCCCACAAGGGAACAATTTCTCAAGGAAAGCGGACCCCCCCATGGCCCAGTGTTACAAGCAAGAAAGCTATCTCAATAAGTCAGGAGAAAGGGGAAAGAATCAAAGTGAGATAAATGCCATTAAAAAAAGCAACAAGTGAACCCTGTATGGGGGTAGACATCACACTGACTAGCTGCGAGAAGCACTAAAAAATAATCTAAAAAGGCCCGGGGACCAGATGGAGTATCAACGACATGCTCAAACAAATGGGCCCCAATACCAAAGTCTTCCCCCAGTTTTTTAAAAATGTTGGAACAGGGAGAGTCCCAGACATCTGGAAAAATGCCCAACCCACCCAATTTTCAAAGGGGAAAAAAGAAAAAGGACCCCGGGCTGACCTATAAGTTTCTAATTGCACTGCAAACTGCTGGAGAGTAATAAACTGCCCCAGTGGTTTTAGAATCAACCATAAACTGGACCCACCCCAGACAGGCTACAGGCGCATAAAACATGATGCCCAAAGTGGCATACCCTGCACGGACAAAAAAATTTTCCCAAAAAAAAAACCCCCCAATGTTCTTGCATGTCTGGGCCGACAAAGTCTGGAAAAATGGTTTGCTACTCAACTCTTCGCAGTGGAATACGGGTGAATGTACTTTGGAAAAAAGACCCCAAGAAAAACATCTGAAAAATTGGATGGGTGCACAGTCCCAGATTAAAATTAAGAGCAGAGTCCCAAGGGGCTGCCCCTTGCTTTCTGTATATTTTTTCCCCAAAACTCTAACAGACACCTCTCCCCATGTGATATCTAGCTGTGTGGTACCCCCCCGGTTTCTGGCCCTGCCTCAAACTCCAGGCCAGCCCGAACAGGGTTTGTGGGGAAATAAATGGGGTCTAAAATAAAGGGCAAAACTATAAAGCTTTTTCATTTCAAAAGGAAGAACACTTTGACTGAAATTGATGATTGTTCCCTTCCTTCCCAAACCTTTTTTGGGGTTAAACGACAGTGTCTGACTGGGAAAAATCAATGGAAACAAAAAAAGAAGGCTGAGGGAAAAAAAAATGTGATCAAGCTGGCTGGAACTACCTGGGGGCTGATATTCGAATCCCGGGTCAGGTCCTGGTGCATTAGACCGACCCCCAAATGCATCATGACATATCACCCCATTCAAACAAATCGATACTGGAAAAAAAACAAAACAGGTTCTGTCTATTTTGGGGGGCCCAAAAACCTTTTAAAATGGAAAAACGAACATCCCGCCCTTTGGGAAAACAGAAGAAGGGAAAAATGATTCTACAGACAAAAAGGGTCAAAAAAATGTTAATCCCTGCAAAAAAAGGGGTAGAAAAAAAAGACTAAAAACCCCAAAATTTAAACCAAAAAAGAAATAGGGGAAATCATACTTGGAACTACTAAATCCTTTAAATTTCCCTCCTGAAAAAATTTTTTTGATCACTGGGGAAACCAGACTCAACCCTAAACCTTTTCCCCCATCCCCAAATTATTAAGCAAAAATGCGGCCTAATCTAGTGAAAAAGCAATTACAATGGAACATCTCCATTACATGTTTCCAGAAGACAGCTGGGAAAAATTTAAAAGATGGTCGGCAATAGAGCAACCAGAAAGGGGGAGCGGGTGTCATTAGGCCCCCCCATCCCCTGTTTTACGGGTCCCCCTGGGGAAAATTTTCCAACTAAAGCAGAACTCATAGCCTTCTTGGCAGCACAGCAAGAAAAGCCAACGCTAAAACAAAATTTTTCTTACAGACTCATTGTCAATATACAAGCCCTGGAGGCTAAATCCACTGACAGCACAGTAAAAAACTCGGAACTTGCTCAGCTTTTTAGAAAAAGGGAGAATTCACTTCAGTGGATTCCATCTCACTGTGGCATTGCAGGCAATGAGTGCTGATGTCTTACTAAGGAGGGGAGTGCCAAAGAGCAACCACCCTTTTTTTTAAAGGTCAAAACCCTCATACAGAAAATCTGCAGTAGACTGGAAGGACAAACACTGGATATGATTATGGAAAAAACTCCCCCAAAGACCTAAGCAGAACAGACCAGGGTTTTTTTTCGACTCCGGACACTGCAGACTCAACAAACCTTATACAGACTAGGGAAAAAGTCAACAGCTCTCCCAGTGTCAGCAGGCAGAACAGACACCAGGCAATCCTGCAAGACTGTCCTCTTCTGTGAGGGTGAAGAACATGTGGAAACCCCGTCGACCTGAAAAAAAAGCTTTGGGGGAAAACCCGCGACCTGAAGCTGTCTGCCCCCTTGTGGTCACAGAAATTAGCGCGACCAGAATCGCTGAAGAAGAAGAAGGGAAAACCTTTTGCTTTCTTTCTGCCCTTCAATCAACTCTTCAAAAACTCAGTTTTTGGATTGTTTAATAAAAATTTCTTTTCACCACACTCTATGAGGGCATCAAAATGTCAGCTCTATCCATTGGCGCACCCGTTATGCTGCAGAGCCAGCGGCTTGTCTGTTCTCTTTTTGTTTTACCCCATGTGTCCCAGAACAAGATCGTGTAGTTCTGCAAATTATGCGCTTGTAGGTGCAGCCCCCTTGCTTTACACCAAACCAGCCTCCACCTTTGGATAGTATTTCAATGTGTTGCACCTTATTACTATGGGGTGTCTTATATTTTCTTTTAAGTGAATGAACATACTACACTATGCCCAAAAAGCGGGGGAAACCGAATTGAAGAAGCTAAAAGCAACATGTGACATTGCTGGTGGGGATTCTGATGCAGTTGTTGAAAACAAGACTGGGCCAGGAGGATTCATGCTCCCGTTCTGCGTTGTGTATAAAAAGGGGGAGTTGGGGGAAAAGGCTGAATCCCGCACAATCCGTTCACACAACACTGGGGAAAAGAGAAATAAGTTGTCTTCTTTTCTTTCTCTCATGCCCTTTTAACCCCATTGTGGATAGGCCCCAACCCTCATGCAGTCTCCCTTTTTCTGTTTTCCCTCAACTCTTCTGTATTTTTTAATCTTTATGGGATGCCTAGCCTGGGCAGCTTTTATTGGGGAATTTCCCTTTAATTTTTCACAAACCCCCTACCCCCTGTTTCATTCAAAAGGGAAAGACAAATCCCTCTTTTCAAGCAGGGTTTTCTGAAGATGGAAAGGAATACACCAAAATCAACTGCCTTGGGGCCTCCCCCCAGTTTTGGGCAAGGCATCTCCTCCCCCTTCTGCATAGTGCTGACCCACAAAGGGGTTGGATTTTTTGGGGCCTGGTTTTTTCTCCGCTCTTCCGGGCCTCCCCCCAAAGGGGTGGGGATTTTTTATCAGGGTTTACTCCCCCAGCCTTTACTTTCCCCCTCCCCCCATACAGTATTCAAATTCAGATGGTCCTTCTACTATCATATGTAAAAATAAATATATAATTTTCTGGGATGGGAAGGGAAAAAAATTCTCGAAAAATTTTTAAAATAAAATGGGGTGATTTCGTTTTAAAAAAAGTGGAGATAAACAAACAACCCATATCAAATATTATGAAACAAAGGTAAATATTTAGGTCATGTTCTTGATCAAGGGGAAAAGAGAATAAATCGACAAGTCCTTATGTGGACACCAGTTGGGGAAAAGCGTGGAAGACCAAAGACCACTCTTGAAGAACCATCAACAAGAAAGTAAACTATTGGGATGTAAAACCATACAAGATCTCAACTGCTGCAAAGAACCCCTCACATGGAGATCTAAACCTCTGCCCTATGTGCCGCCTTTGACGAAAGAACAACTAACTAACTATATATATGTATATCCCTCTAAACAAATAAAATAGTTATGTTGATACATTAATAAATAACTCTTTTTTCCATTCTCAGAGCCTTCTCTGGCAAATATGTAAGTGGAAGGAAGAAGGCTATCAATTGTGTTGTATCGAACTCCACTGTTTTCCAGAATCCAAATTTGACTCTGGTTCGGGGGGCCAGCTTTCAGTGATGTGTTAGGAAAAGGAGAGTGCTACTAAAAGGAAGAACCTTGGGTTATCTTTTGTTGTCTGTTGTGTTTCAGCATAGTTTGATTTTACATTTTTTAGTGTTAGGCAGAGTAAGGAATGTGAGACATATATTTTCTAGGGATAATTGTGGTGGTAGTTTCCCTCTTGTTTTCCATCGGCAGTGACTACACTAGCGGGGTTGTAGCCCTTGTCTTCTTCTGCCTACCTTTTGGAATGGAGACCATAACTGACATGTTGGATAGTCTGACATTGTGGTTTGACAAAAGATTGACTTCAGAGCTGATTAACCCCCAAGGGAGAGAGTTGTGGGAGACATGATGTCCTAAGCCGGCAGGCTTGGCATTTGATTGATTTATTGAAGGAATGTGATAGGAAAACAAAAAATCAGAATACTAGAGTATGCATATTCCCAGTGGCAACATATGGTTTTTAAAAAATGGACATTTAACAAGGCAGTGGAAAAAAATATATTTGCGTTTCAATATAAGTGTTCAGAAGGTTCTCGTATTCCATGGACAGGAAGAGAACAAATAAATCTATCCAGAAAGAGCTCCAAATCAAAGTAAACTGGCTGATGCTACAAATAAGAGAATTTTAATATTTTGGACATATAAAAAGACACAAGGGTTGGAGAATATCATTATGGGAGGCCTCCCGGCAAAGAGGAGAAAAGAAAGACCATGTAGAAGAAGGATTCAAATGTATACTGATGGTTTGAGCATGACGGCTGCAGAGGCAGGATGTATGGTCATTGAGAGAAAGAAAATTTTAAAGAACAATTAAGGTGGCAAAGTTCTGCCCAGGGGAAACTATTTATGAAAATGAAGCATTATTTCACTTTTACTGAAAAATTCGTCAGAGAGCATTGCTTCACCCGCGAGACATGAACACCAGATACAGAGAACACTCACAAGATGGAGCGAGACATGCAGCCTAGCACATGTTCTGCAAGTTTAGTTGAACTTATCACTGTCCTTCTCCAGAATCATTTTATTGAAATGTAATACCTTATGATTAGCAGACAAGAGTACCCCAGTGCTATATTGAACCTATACTTATGTATGGTGGCAATCATGGACAATGAACAAACAACCCAAGAAGATTGCTGGAACACAGAGATTGGTTTTACAAAGAATTAAACAATGGAAAACAAGAAATAAATGATGAGGTTTTAAAGGGCCTGCACACAAAACCTTATCAAAGATAAGATCGGGCAGTCCGGGTTTTCGGCATATGATGAAAAGAGGGTTTAGAACATTTGGTGACAATGGGTAAAATACAGGAAGGAGATGGTGAAAGGCAGGGGAAAAGATGTTGTTGTCTGATGCCATGGTCTGACAAAAGATCAACATCAGCTGATGGAGATGGAAAGCACCAGGGCGGCGAGGCCCGGCGGACGATGCACGAAAGGCCCCCCGGTGGGCAGACATGCACGTTGCAGATGGGCGAGCAGGCGTGGGTGAGTAGACCACCTGTGCCAAGAACTGGAGAATCCAGCAGAGGTTAAATCAGTCGTGTTTCCTTTGAGAGACTACTACTGCCTTCAGTTTGATGAGGACAATCAAGGCTGGAGTAGCTGTACACAAAACTGGCGGCGGAAAACCAATAGTCCACAAAAAGACAGGTTTTCTGGGCAGATGGCCTCAACAACCCGGGAGGCGGTGGTCTAGGCTCGCTACCCCAAAAATAGCAACCTGCTGCCTTGCAGGTTGGCTGGGGACAGTCAAAGGCTAACGGAGAACAAACTCAGTAACGCTGGTTTTAAATCAGATCTCGCCGAAGGATGACACTAGAGCTCCCAAAAGGCACTGAAGATTGTGCGTAAAACCGTTCTTGGCAAGGTTGTTTATATATACAATAAAATATCAAAATGGCCGAAAAAGAGCGAGAAGAGAGATCAACATCAGAAGTGATTAAGTTCCCCTAGTGAGAGATAGTTGTGGAGGGGCATGATCGCCTACACCAGCAGCCCGAGACTTGATTGATTGAATATCATATTAACACTTTGCTGCCACGGCGAAAAAAAAAACAAGACCAAGTCCCTTTCACTACCGCTTCGACTTTTTGTCATCCGGGAGATCATCTTTTTAAATAGGGAGTTTCCTTCGAAAATGGGGGTCCTGTTACACACTACACATATTGTTCAGAAGAGCTCTCCAAAATGGCTGATCTAGCACCGCAGTAAATATAAGTCGATCTGAACAATTTTTTCACCCATTTTTTTAAGTAAACAAAGATTTTCAAAATGGGCGATGTAGCTGATGAATAGTGATGTCCAAATGGCTCTTATTCAGACTTTTCAGTGATAGTGATAAACGGACTCTGAATGTGATACAAATTTGAACTTTGATTCACGTGACAATGTTTATAGATTAATAGCAGATATTTACAGGGGCACAGGAGCAGGTGATGAACACTCACCTCGAAAATGGTGGCATATCATACTGTGGATAGGTATGGGGCGTGATATCAATATCAGTTACAACAAAGCTTGTGGTTTATGAAGAATATACTCTACATACAGACAGGTCACTGCTCATTATATATGAACACTATTCCCCATAGTTTAACGCCTAAGTTTATTTTATGATTTTTGAAATTGTCACACCAAAACGTCTCCCCAAAAAATAGTGTGGCAGTGAGCCATGCTTGGTTGAAAATTGGTGGCAGTGAAAGTGTTAAATGTATTGCCTTGCTCATTCCATTTTGGAAGCATTATTCGTTTGTTTAATGTAATAATGTTTCTGATAAGAAAATATTTTTTACAGGTCTTCAGAGAATGAAGTGAAATGTAGGAATGCAGAAACCTTGGCCATGTTTTGTGGGACCAAAACCTACAGGTGTCGATTCTTGTCAACTCCTGTTCCCTTGATTTTAAACACTACTGTCTGAGATTGTGACCATGAAATTGGTTTATGCTGAACTAACATATAATATTTGTAGCTGTGATGAAGCTTTTCGTTTTGCACCCCGTGGTACTATTTCTTCTGACGTAATCAGTGATACTATACTATATTGTGTTTATTTTGTGAATACTCTGTGACATTAGATCTGAGATATTTTAGTGTAGTCATTGGATCATCATCACTCCACATCGAACCAATTAGTTCATAAGTTCTCCTATTTTCTTCTCAGTATGTCTCTCAGCTTAGTTTAGTCATGAGATCATCATCACTGAAATAAAAAGATTAGCCCATAAGTCGCCAATCTCCTCAGTTGTCTCCCCAGCTTAGTTTAGAAATCGGATCATCATCACTGCCATCGAACAAATTAGTCCATAAGTGTTCCAATCTCCTCAGTATGTCTCTCAGCTTAGTTTAGTAATGGGTTATCATCCTCCACATAAAAAGGGATTAGTTCATCAGTTTTTCAATCTCTCCATTATGTCTCTCAGCTTAGTTTAGTCTGAGATCATCATCACTCCACATCGAACAAATTAGTCCATAAGTGCTCCGATCTCCTCAGTATGTCTCTCAGTGTGTAGCAACTAACGTGTGTGCAACTAACAACACCGTTCTTAGTTTGGTAGTGGATCATCATCACTGCTCAACCATTGGTCCATATGTGCTCTGATCTCCTCAGTATGTCTCTCAGCGGGTGGCGACTAACAACACCGTTCTTTGTTGGTTTACTATTCTTCTTTGTCTACCAGTATAGTGTTCTTGTCTAGCTACACCACATTTGACTTTACTTTCTGGTTGGGTTGTAGATTCCCCCCTATTATTTATAGATCGGAATGAGAAACATATCACTCTGGTAGATTATCAGATTGAGGGTTTAATCCCCAGTAAAGGGCCCAAATATTTTTCTGTCTGGGGCATAAAAGAAAATCATAACCTGAACAGTTTCATGGTGACTGCACTGCCATGCGATTAAATTCCTCAGGCTCATGTCCATCTACATCACCTTAACTCTTAGTGGACCAGCCACGTAAGTGGGTTGAAGTGACGTTTTTACATTCCCCACGTAAGTGGGTTTGGTTATCAAAGCGTGAAAGCGCTTGAAAGCGTGACTTTTGCCTGGTCACTAAAGTTAAAAAGGATTACATCAGTAACAACAATTTTTTACATTATAAAAGGAGTAAGTTTGTTTCAAGAAATTCTTGCAGCATTTTTTTATATCAGGAAAAGTAATTAATATATTTGAAATTTCTTTTGCATCCAAATTTTACTTTCTACTGGTATTTTGTCCTTAAACTTTTTTACTTTGGTCTATAATAGTTGAGCAAAT